>JAQFVV010012586.1:0-165263 GCA_028023455.1 Epiperipatus broadwayi
TTGTTGCCTGTGACAGAATAGCTCAGTTGGTTAGAGCGTTTGCCTTAAATTCGATATTCAAGAATCTAAAGGTGCAAGTTCAACTTCTATGCCAATATTGTCACTGTGAATATCAGGCCAGCAACACCTGTAAAAAAGTGGAGAATACTACTTGAAACATTGTGTAATTCTAACCTGTGTTGTTTATTTGTGTGTTATTAGTAACAAGTTTTTTTTTTTTCATATGTCAAAGCATCGGCCAGGAAGCGAAGCGAACCCGTGACAACTGTCTGCAAGCAACTACTTTTTGCAAGGCAGCTGTGCTGACCTCTCAGCTACCAACACTTGATGAATTGCTTGTATTTGAAAAGTTTAAATAAAGTTTAAAATTTTCTATACATTCAACATTCACTCAATCTATGAGTCTATCGTCTAGATAGAAATAGTCCAACAGATCACATCTAATCAGTGCTTCTACACTGTATTACTTCGATAAGATATTCTTTATAGGCTCTATACATTTCAGAGCTTTGGCAAAAAAAAAAAAAAAAAGAAAGAAAATGTAGCTTCATTTGGCATATTATAAAATGTTTTACTTTTTGATTTTTGCAAACGATGTAGGTCGTGCAGGCCCAGGGTCACGATAAATGCATGGTTTTGTAGTGTAGTACACTCTATGGATGATTCTGTGGATGGGATTAGGGGTGCTGGAATTTAGCTTGCACAAAGGCCCTTATACTCACACATGGCCTTGAGAGTTGTAAGTGTCAAAAAAAAATTGAAATGCCAATCTAGATTCACAATCATTCATTTTTTGATTGTCTTCATCACTAATTACTACTTTAGGTAATGACTTGACACTCCCCAGGATTCTTCATAAACACACAAACAAAAAAATAAATCTTCACACACACATATATCCTGATATATATATTAAAAAATCAATGATCTATCAAATACCGGAGAAGAAAAAGACCATACGGTTTATTGGATTTAAGCTCAAAATAGGCAGTGAACGAGTTGAAGAAAAGATTATTCAAGGTTATTTTTCGTGTAAAAATCTACTCAGAAATAATAATTTTAATTACAAGAACTTACAGAATTTGTTCCGCTCATTTTTATTAACATCTTGGAGAGAAATCAGTCTGTCAATTAAGAGCGAATTATTTTTGTAAATATATTTTTATTTAAATGTAGAAAAATTTAAAACAAAAATCAGAATCTTAATAAATTTTAAGCTGAGTGTTAAATTTAATTTGATTCTAAAAATAAGTATTTCAAATTTTAACGAAATGAAAAGTATAAGTAAATGAAAATATCAAGAATTTATTAAGTAGTTCAAGTTATGAAGTATAGAGGACACTAGTATATAAATATGAAAAAAAGTGATTATACAGAAAGTGGATTATTGGTTTTTATGCTGGATTTGGGAAAAGATAAGGGGGATTTAGATATAAAGGATATAGAGTTGACAAAGATTATATTGTGGAAATGGGATGGAGCAGAATATGGAAAAACTTAGATTGGGGAATGGAAAATAAAGTGGCTAACAGGTTTCTCTGGGTATAATTGATGAGAGATTTTTGACTTCGTTTAAGGAGAAACTACAGTACATCACATCACATTTAGGAAAAGAAACTTAAAAAAGAAGAGATCTTGAAAATAAGAAATTTCTGATCAAATTAATTGTAATATAAACTTAAAAACATTTATATACATTATATGCTTGCCATCAATCCTAAAAGACTTATTTGCATTCTAATCAAATATTTAAGTAGTATTTAATTTTTTATTTATTTATCTTTTTTTTCCTTTTCAATTTTTCCAATCTTTCATAAAACTATGTATAAACAAAAAGAAAACAAAATGATATCCATTTGTGAAAGTGAAGTAAAAGGACACGGAAGAAGAAATATATAAACATGGATTAGAAAGGACTTGAATTCAGACTTTCAAACTCGCTACAGCAATACACTCTATACAATACAACTGATGCACTTGACTATATACATATAAAAAAGATAAATGATTTTCAATATACGTAATTCGTGCTGAATCAGCATTCATCAATTGGTCCAGATCCCCATCTCCCATACATACATAAGACGGAGTGCATAGCTGTAGGGAGCTTGAAAGTTTTGAGTTCAAGTCTCTTCTAATTACATTAAATTTAGCATTGAAAATATAGTTATATTTGAATATTATAAATATTGATTTTTTTTTAAAAAATCACAAAGACGAATTGCACATATTAATAAGACAGGGACGACATTAGTGCGATGATTAGCTTAGTGCATCTGCTGCGATACCTGCTACAAAAGTTTGAAATCAGTTTGAACTTGAATCTTTTAAGATAGGGAGAAATTTCAAATAAGTTTACGATTTTTTTTCAGTTAGATGACGCATAGCTACCAAGTTACCAACCTAATTATAGATAGGTAAATGAATATCTCATTATTTTTAAATGAAAATAAAAGCAATGAAAGAAAACAATAAAAGTCACTGCTAAGTAGCATATATATATATATTGTCTCTACAATTCCAGCATAGATGGATTGCAAAGCCCTTTCCTTGGTATTTACGATATACATATGCCAATACGCACACACACACACATATATATGCCGATACACATTTATAGTTGTTTGTATTTAGTAAAATATTTAATTTTTTTTACATGTTTTTAGATATATTTTGACACATGCTTGCCGTTTCTCGATGATTTGCGTATTTATTTTTTAGATTTCAAAGTGAAAAGTTTATTAGAAGTAATAATCACTTGCATGATTATATTTTTAGAGGTATTTCGCACATTTACAAATTAGGTATGCGGTTAATTATTAATTTGTACGACGATGACTTTAGGAATCTGGAAACATTTATGCTCAACAAGTTTTTTAACTACATTATTTATCATTATATCACTTTTATTTCAATAAATAGACATTTGTATGACCACATGGTTAAATGGTGATCAAGCACCAATATCATGGAGCACAATTTTTCTATTTTTTGATCAGAATTTAAAATCTCGCTATTTTTTTTAGTTGGAAATCAAATCACAAACCTTTACTCAACTAGCATAAGAATGCACTTATATGCATAGAGACTATGAAAAATTTACGATTTTAGATTATAAAATTTTTGTTAAAAGTTTGCATTTTATAATAATTTACAAACTAAAAAAAAGTTCGTCTTGCGTTGTTAGCCGAGAGGTATCGCAGCCGCCATGCAAGCAAGTAGTTGATTGCAGACGGTTGTGGGTTCGCGTCTCGGCCGATGCTATGACATATGGGAAAAAAAAAAAAGTGATTTTTTTTTATTAGTTTTTTTTTTTTAAAAAAAATTGTTTTTTTTTTTTATAGTTCATTACTATTTTATTAAATCTACGATTATTACTGTGATAATCTATAATGACGTTTGACTATTGTTAAACCATTTTCTTTTTGTTTTTATAATTGTTATTATTAGTAGTAACAAATTATATTGCTTCTAAAGTCTAGTTAAAGAAAAACTGTATAATTTGCATTCTTCTTAACAGGTGTAAAAAAAGTTTGTGGTTGTTGTTAATTAATTATATAGGTTGCAATTATTATTTATTTTTTTACAAATCGCTGCATTGTAATTATCCAAGTTATTAAACTTATCAATATATACCTTAAAATATAGTATCACATAATAAAATATTATTTTACTGCTAGTCTCATTTACAAAATCAGACTGTAAATAATCATAGAATACACAGTAGAAGGATGTATACCGAACCTATTATATACAGTATACCAAATTTATACTACTATTATATTTTTTGGTTTTACATTTAGCACCTTATTTTCTGATCTACTCTAAATTAATTTTATCTTTACCTTGGAAAAAAATTTAATTATGTTTATTTACTGACATCTTTTGGATAGTTTGCTGGGATAACTATAGATTGATTACAAGAACACTAGTTGGGGATTAAACTCTATTGACATACCTGTTAACCATGGTTCTGTATTAACACTAACCATAAGGTTCAGCACCTATAGGACCATGACATACTCCTACTCCACCAGTGGTGAAGCCTCATTTTCTATCATCTTTTATAATTACTCATTTTTAATAAATTTTATTATTACTCATTTTTATTCTTTTAACCAACTGAAATTGACCTATTTTTTTATTCTCTAGTTAATAACATCAAGATATCAATTTTTTAGTCTTATTGGATATCTAGTTAGATTGGTGAATTAAAAAAAAATCTAGTAATGTTTGTGATTTGAAGAAATTTCATGATTTATGTAGCTTAGACTTAAATCCTAAGACATGACTATGTTTTATCAATAGTTAAAAATAATAATACTTGATTTGTATTTTGCTATAACTACCAATAATATTTTTTTATTACTTATGAGTGTCAACATTTATTTTATAGTTTTCTGCAGGGCAAGTTTTTTCATTTGCTATTACTAGTAGTAACAAGATTTATCATTTCTGCAACTAAGAGGACATAATTAATTGGCATTTGGAGTGCTACTGACTGCAAGATTATAAAACTCCTAATGGCACAGCAATTGCTTCAACCTAATTTGTATTTCTGTAACTATCTTTAACATTATTGCTGATTTTGTATTCATTTGCCAGAAAAAAAATGGAACTAAATATATTGATTTATTTCTTTAAGAAAATCTCAAAAATGTCAGTATTTTACAGAAAAATCTACTACAAGTGAGCTAACAAACAGACCACTACATTGCTGATTAGTAGTTTCTTGTTTTCTTCCCATGATAGCATTTGTGAGAACTTTTTAAAAAAAATAAAAACATGTTTTCCATAGTTGATTTATATATTTATGATATTTTTCATAAACATTTATGTAATATTTATTTTTTAAGAAACATAATGTGATTAGATCCAGATTTTATTTGAAAATATTTATTTTTAGAATTTCATTAGTTTTAAATAATTTTAACAATAATTCATTCAGATTTTACAAACTGAATTAAAACAAATATATATTCATAATTTAATATTTTTATTAGCAATATAGTAATTATCCAATAAAAAAGCTATTATTCAACTAAGCTTATTAAGTATTTCAACTTAATATTTTTTTCTATATTTCTAATGTTGAAATATTTTTTAAAATAATTTTCATTTATAAATGTATATTTCTAACAAATACTTCAAAATTTTTGAAAATATAATAAATAATAAAAGTAGATGTGATCAAATAAAAAGATGAAAATTTAATCCAACAACCACTAGAAACTATCCAAAACAACAACAACAACAAAAAACATCTGAAGTTTTATGTAGTAGATTTTTTGTCACTAGATTAACCTTTTCATAGAAGTCTCCAGTCATAGATGAACACAGCTTCAAGTCGATCAAAAACCATCACTTTTTTACATCACCATACTGAATTTATGGTCATTTTAAAGCTTAAAAAGTACCATATGATGCTATTCTCTCTAGAATTTTTTAAAAGTAAAAAATCAATAATATTCAAATTTAAGTTTTAACAATAAAAGGAGGTCTTTCCTTGGCATTGATTGGTTGTTGCTCATACTGGACAAAAGAGAGCACTTGTTAATAATTTATACTGCTCCAACCTCTTGCTTTTGATTTTGAAAATGAAAGTTTTAGAGCATTTTTAAAGTATTTTTTTGACATATTATAAATTATTTAGATAAAATATGTTCAAAATAAAATTATTTTAGAAAAATAGTTAAGATTTTAGCAAAAGTTATTTACTTTTCCACAACATAAAATTGAGAAAGAAATCAATGATATCTGCAGCACTTTATAACTTGTTACGAACTTTCTTTTTAGTTGTTCCACTATTAAATATTTTTATAATTATAAATAGAAATTTATTTTTGAAAAAATTTTTGTAGGTACGCCTCCACATAGAGTTTCGTCTATTTCCACAATTGTGTTAGGGCCTTCAAACCACGTGCCTTTTCTTATGGGAGTTTTTTTTCAGAAAATCCAGAAAATTAATAAAATATAAAATGCATCCACTTAATATCATAGAAGAAATAACATGTAAATTACTTACAATTGTTGAGAAAGTAATGATTTCTTTTTTAAAAATGGTAAAAAAATTGCTGAACTATTGAAAATGAACGAAGGATATTCTGGAGCCTTCAAACCACGTGCCTTTTCTTATGGGACTTTTTTTTTTTTTTTTTTTTTTTTTTTTCAGAAAATCCGGGACATTAATAAAATATAAAATACATCCACTTAATATCATAGAAGAAATAACATGTAAATTACTTTTACAATTGTTGAGGAAGTAATGATTTATTAAAAAAGTTTTCTGAAATCACTGAAAATTAAAGCTCCCCCCCCCCCTGAAAATGGTATGCAAAAAAACGCTGCTGCACTCAATAAAACGATGCAACAAATAGGAAAAAATACACTTTTAAATCTCGCGGGTCAAGACAAAAAAAAAATCTCGTAAATTCGGATAATTACAGCGGTATGCCCATTCAGGCTTATGACCGTAATAGTAATGTAACAAAAAATAAAATTTCTAGAATTAGTCATGTCAGTGTCTTCGTTGCCATGACAACGTTGATGTGTTCTTCCGACGACGCAAATATCGGATAATTACAGTGGTGAGCCTTCAGGCGAAATACGTCATTGCAAGGTAAATACTTGATTACCGTAAACAGTGGTGAGCCTTCAGGCGAAATACGTCATTGCAAGGTAAATACTTGATTACCGTAATAACAATTAAAAATAAGGCTAAATTTACTAGTAACCAGACACAACTAGAGATAAAAAACATTAACCAAAGTCAGCCCAATCTATGTGATTTAACCAATTAGAACAGGAGTTTTTAATTAATTATAAATGAAGAATTGTTCTAGAGAAGAACCAAAGGACAATTGCTCATAGAAGCTACATGCATGCAGATGTACTGGACATCATTGTGTTTTGGCTTAAACAGCTTTTACTATGAATAGACTTGTCTCCAGATGTGCCAAAGCCACTCTATGAATATGAACAGGTCACACTGGTTTTCATTACTGTTTTAGTATGCCTTCAGGCCTGTAATTATTTAAACTGTAAATAAATTGTTAATTTGTATATATAATGTTAATATTCCTATGTTTGTATTTTTTATGTATTAAACTGTAATCTCAAGTTGCCACTGTGTTATTATTTTTACAAGGTGAAATTTATATAAGCCAATGTCTGCTTGGTAGCATGAGAATAATTATTGGACATAGCAGTAAGATTGCTAAAGATTCCTGTATTTATTTCCTGCCAAAGTAAAAAATTGATTAATTGAGTGGAATTTTTCTATTCATTTCATTCATTACTTTATCCTTTCTAGCTACTGAATTTATGATTATTTTCAAAAGTCATGCCTGAATTTATAAAATATTTACATATTGGAAGTCTATATTTATTGTGTCATTGAATTAATTCATTTATTATTATTTTTTTTCCAAAATATAAATTTATTATTTCTACTATTGTTACATGTTGATTAGAAGGGTGTTAGAATAGGGGGGGGGGATTCTTTGTTGCAATGGTTGTGTATCTGTATTGTAGATCATGAGTGTGTTTTGTTTCTTGTTATGTTGATATTTTCCTAGAGGGTTTTGCGTGACAAGTTGAACTTGAAGCTTTAGGTCCTAGGTAGTTGTGATATAGTGAATAGGTTACATGTGTCTTCATATCAGGCTTTTGATGTGAGGATTTCATCTCTTTTCTTCATTTTGATTAGTTTTTGTATGAAATAAGTGTCCTCATTCAGGTGCAGCATTGTGAAAATTTTCAAACATCTAACTGTCCAAATAGCATATGTTAAGAATACTGAGAATCTTTTCACTACTATTGTTCTGGTCTTTAGACAGTCTTTTAATGAGAGAATTTTTGTAGTAATCAATTTTTGAGTTTTCGTAGATAATTTTTCTGATATTTCCCAGCCCTATACAGTTGAACATAATGTGATGAAATGTTTCTTCTTGTCTCTTGCAGTTGAGGCAGACTGGATCTATTTTTGCATTTTGTCTTTATAGAATAGGAAAGCATTGGTAGGCATTGCCTCCAGATTGATTTTTATTATAAGGTCAAAATACTTAGGTTCTATGTTCCAGAAAGAGTTGTGATTCTTTTATTGGTAATTCCAAGTGCCAAATCACCAGTTCTAATATTTGGATTAAGAAGCTCATATGCATCCCAGATTTTAAGTTTCTTATCAAATAGTTCCTTTGTTTAGAGATATACATGTGTCGAGTAGTTCAATGATGGTGTCAATCCAGATCTTTTTTGTAGGAGTGGCCGATCAGTTGGGGAGACTATTTCTGTGATTTGTTTATGACCATGTCTTTTGATAAGATTAGTGATTAAGCTGTGAGATTTTTGAAGGTATAAAGCTTGAATGGAGTGAAATGACATGCCTTTAAATCTTCTACGTTGTTGCATCTTCTGGATTCTGATGGCAGCTGTTTTTTCACACCAGAATAGTCTGGCACTTAGGGTGTTTATTTTTTTGATAAAGGTATTTGTTATTTTGATGAGTGGGAGGTAATAATTAATTTTGCTCATTATTTTCATATTCATGAGTGCTACTTTGCCTTGAAGAGAGAGGTATTCTTTGGTAAGCTACTGGCAATTCTTTCTGTGGATAGTATAATACAGTCTTTGATTTCTCAGGGTGTTAACTGTGGATTATAATCTTTTCTTAGCTACTTAGATAAGTGCTTGTACTTTTTTCTTATTTAAGGTTAAAAAAAAAGCAAATACTAGTAGAAATGGTCATTATATCATTAGATTTGTAAAGAGATCCAATAGAAAGGAAAATTTTTATGACTTCAACCAAACGGCTGTCAGCCAGGATATTTATTAACTTTTTTAAATTCTCAGATTATTAATATAGGCTAGCTATAAGTTTTTGTTTTTTTACTTTTAAGAACCTGCAAATGTTTTATCTATATATGCTGACACATCCCAAAATGGAACTATTAATATTGAAATAGTGATAACATTTGAGGCACAATTATGTCCTAAAATAATTGTTTTATTTACAAAATAAAATTGATATGCATAAGAGAAATTTAAAATACATTTCAATTTGATAATCATTGTGCATAAATTCTTATAACTTATGTTTTTCTAAACAATTTATTTTAATATAGCATAAAATAATGAAACTTTTTGCTGTATTATTACTATAAAATATTAAAATGCTAAACATTTTAAAAAATTATGAAGAATACTTTTATAAATAGTCGATAGAGGGCGGATAAATGATCAACAGCCAGATTCAAACCATTTTCAGAAAATGTAATGTCTCTTCCATATTGAAAAAAAAACCCAAAAACATTGAGGACAATCTTCAATCTAATGAGAATGATATTAATAGAAACGTTACTTATTCGAAAAAACTCAATTGGAAAAAAAATTGTGCTTCTAAAACAAAGTTTATATATGTACACGGTACGACACACATATCGATTCATTATTAATATATTCTTGAATGTCCGTAATATATAAAAAGTATTTATGCATAAATTACCAAGTAACTATAATAAATTCTAGTCAAGCGTTGGTGGTCTAGCGGTTAGCATAGCTGCTTTCGAAGCAGCTATAACAAATTCTAATAATACAACTTTTTTTTTTTTAAAAAAAAAGAAGTCTTAATTGATTAAAACAACATATTTAAATAAATTGTACAACTAATAATAAACTTGAAGCGAAAATTGCATAGTGTTTTATTATACACAATCAAATTTTCAGAAGTTACACAAACACTATGTACTCGTATAGAAATATTTATAAATATTTGCTTACAACCTATAGCCATTTTAAAAGTACAGTAAATATATACCACCTATACATTTTCATTAGACATATAAAATAATTTGTAGTTTCATTTTTTAAGGAGTACTCATACATAAAAAATAAACAAAGTTCTTTCACCATCAATAATATTTTACATATGGCATCTTATTTATGACTTGTTGTCCACCCCCCTTTACAATCAATCGTTTTGTAGTCATTGAAAGAAGCATTAACAAAAGCTTTCTTTTAATAATTAATTAAATTTTATTCCCACCTCTCCGCTTTTTTTTCCTTAAAAAAATCTGTATATTGTATACTTTATCATGTTTAACTTTTACCTGAAACTCATTTCATTCCTGATTTCATAAATTTAATTTACAAATTTATGATTTTCCCATCCCGTGGGTCTCAATGTTTATTCACCATCACTTGTTGAGCTTGAAGGATTAACATTATAGATTCTGATTGTTTTTTTGCTGCATAATTTGCTTATTTTTTTAAAGTTAATTTTAATTGAGCAGAAACAATGTCATAATTACTGCCGTTGATCAAACATATGATTACAATTGACATCTACTTGTATCCTACATTTAATGTTTTTATAGGGATACAATAGTGACTTTGTCTATTTTACAACTTAT
Source organism: Epiperipatus broadwayi (assembly GCA_028023455.1). Lineage (NCBI taxonomy): Eukaryota > Metazoa > Onychophora > Udeonychophora > Euonychophora > Peripatidae > Epiperipatus > Epiperipatus broadwayi. The sequence continues at coordinate 10,410 of JAQFVV010012586.1, forward strand.
TGCTATATGTCTGACAATATTACATTTAAAATATAAGTAATAACATATACTGCCATTTTTTAAACATTGGTATAAGAAAAAAATATTCATTGCCAATTTCTTAGTATTCACTAAGCATGTTTATGGCTAGTGAAGCCAGATTCATAGAAATCACAGATTTAAATATATTACTTTTTAGATAGTTGAATACTGCTCACTTTCTTGTTGACTTCTTGGCAACTATCAAAAATAAACCATACCTCTTTTATTTGTATTTTTTTGGGACTATTTCAAGTGGAGAAATCAGGAGGAACCTCATAGATAAGAATATGAAATTACTGCAGACTGTTGCCTTTGGCAGGATGGCTCAGTTGGTTAGAGCATTACCTAAAATCCAATATTCAAGAATCTAAGGGTCCAAGTTCAAATCCCATGTGAGTACTGTTCAGGCCAGCAACACCTGAATAAGAGAGGAGAAATATATATTTTGAAACATTGTGCATATACTAACCTGTTTGATGTGCTATTACTAACAGTTGAATGTATTTTGAATATTTAAATAAAGTTAAATTTTTCTAAAGACATTCAATTCTCAGATGATGGAAATAGTCCAATAGAGAAATACAACTAGAACACCATCATCACAAACTTTCAGGAAAACACCACACCTCTTTCATCTTTCTCTTTCAGTTATCACATTCAGAACAAATGATATTGACCTTTACTGAGTCAAACAGTCCAAATTGTTTGTTCTGAACATGACAACTGAAAGTAAAAGATAAAAAAGGCATGGTTTATTTCTAACAGTGCCCATGCAACCAACAGGAAAGAGAATAATGTTCACTATCTAAAAAGTGGAATATTTAAATCAGTGATTTACATAATTTATTTCCCGTTTAAATTTGATGACAAACCCTGCTGTTCACAATTGCTATGTGTCTAGCTTGGCAAAAAGCATGCTTTGCAAAAATTGATATTGAATAATCTTTTTTTAAACTAATGCTTAAAAATGGTGGTATGCATAAGAAAAGAAATAAAAAACTGTGAGAATTAAGACATAAGTGTAAATGATGTTTCACAGTACCAGTGAAAAGATGACTCATGATTGGGTTTCTCTCCAAGTTGCCCACAATGTCTTCTGTGAATCAATGCATATATTATATAATGGCAGTTTAATTATACATAACCAAAATTTTAAGACACTAGCATGTCTGATCATTATTTATGAATTAAAATGTGTGACAATGTGTTTTGTATCCTAGCCTACAGTGGAACAACCCATTAACATTTTGTTTTAAATTGGACAAAATTGCCACTGAAGATAATAACCTCCAACATTAAACATTGATTCAATTAACTTCAAGATCTAAAGCAAAAATATTACAAAATAAATTTAGTTTGCAATTGTACCTAAATAGTTAATGATCAGGAAGGCATCTATCTATGAAATGAATATAGGATTAGAATTATGAGTTGGATGATAAATGAATCAAGAGGTGGAAGATTAATTGGATGATAAAAAACAAACAATAATTAATTAATGAAAATGAATGAACTTAAGAGTGATGAGAAGAAAAAAGAAATATGTTAAGGTGATGAATAATCAAGATGGTGAAAGCATAAGGGTACGATGAAGAAAGAATCAATTATGATAATGGCTTAAGATGAAATGGAGATGAAATAAAAGAAAGAAAATATATAAATGAGCTATGATAGCAATGTAGATGATGAAGAATGAGATCCTGAACCATAAAACTAACATCAAGACATTTTAATGATGTAAAGGCAAGGGGTTCTAAGCTTGACTAAAAAAATATTTAACCACTAAATTAAAATAGATTATAAGTTTTAAACTAGAAAAGAAATTTACATCTTTAAATTACACAGAATCTAATAAACAAAAGAATAAACATAAGAGATCAAGGAAAAGCATAATAAATAACTTAAGAAATGAAAAATTACAGTAGATTCAAACTTGACACAATTAATAATTTACTTTTTTCAGGATTCAAATAACTTAAATGCTACTATTTTAAAGATATATTTCAATCAGTGAGAAGGATTTTGCCACTACCCAAATATAATAAGCAAAGACAGCTCATAAAACAAAGTAGAATTAATAAAGAACATTTGACAATTCCAATACTAACAATAATATAAACTTTAAATTTTATGAAGAATTGATAATTTCTTAATAAAGCAAATATAATAATTTACAAACCATCTTTTATTTAATAACCATGGACATTATGATCAAGATCAGTGAATGATGTATCTAATGATTTAGATAAACAGGTTATTCTAAAAACAAAATATTTCATCTTTAAAACATTATTTAAAATAATACATGCACTTAAGATCAACAGTGTTTTGAACAATAAGCAATAAACCTTTGTGTACTTCAAATATAAGAGCTCAGCGAAACTTATTTTGATATGCTGATGTACAATATAATCTACTATATTGACTGATGATGATTTTTATGACAACAATATATTGATAACAATAGTAATAACAGTATAGATAATGATTAGCAATAAGGCCACAAACAATTAAATATATTTTCAAACTAAATTTATTTACATTATTTACAAGTTTGTGAATATACTAATAACAACAAAGTAAACATACACAATCTTGGACTATTATGAACAGAAATTTACATATAACAAGATTTAATTACATCATTTTATGACTAAGGGAAGATCTCTTAGGATCTATTTATCATTTTAATAAATTATTATCTTTTAATTTATTATTACTTAAACTTCTTACTTACATTGAGTTTATTTGACTTATTATACATATTATATCTTACCTATTTACTAATAGTATGATTTTAAGAACTTATCTACTTTAAATAGACACAGGCAATATATTTCAAAATTCCTATTTAATGGTTAATAAGCTACCAATATTACTACACAGAATAACACAATATTAATACTTAAGATATAACAATTTATGCTACTATATGTTGTTTAAAACTATTGACTTCTTATTTTAATCCATTTATTTAGACTATTAAACAGCCAACACTGCTTTAAAAGTCAGAACTATTATTATTATACTCTTTTAATTATTAGTTTTATCTTATAGGACTCTTTAAAATTAAAGAAAAATATCAGCATTTTAAAACAACTTGGATATAAATGATATATAACATAAACTAATGGTATAGGTGGGATCATCTTGAATGGATAGGCATTAAGTAACAATCTACTATAAAATAACTTTAAACTAATATTGTCATTTATCATCATTTTGCTCAGTGCTAAATACAATCTATATTTTCAAATGCCATGTTTCAGAAACGATTCTGCTATTATCAATACTAAACCATTAGAACTTAGGAATATGAAATGTAATAAAACATGATATATCCAAAGATTATAATGGAGTTGAGATAAGACAAAGAGAACAAACAACAATCTAGACCATAGTCATCTTGTGACTGTATATGGTCTGTAATCCTGGTGTCACTTCTGGAGCACCCTTAGGAATATAAAAGGAAGGAGTAATCAATTTTTTGTTTGAAATAACTATACAACACATGGTTTGAAATCCCAGTGTCACTTCTGGATCACCTTTAAGGAAATGATAAAAAGGAAGGTGCAGTCAATCCCTTATTTAATAACTAGATCAATACATTACAAAAGTATGGCCTTTAATTTACTCAAAGTTTGATGGGCATCATTCATGATTCACCCACATTGGTCATTTAAATCATCAGTCAGGGTAAGAGAGTAAATATGTCTGATGTGATGCAACATGGACCTACCACATATTCCAAACATTATATACTTATCATTGAAATCATTCAACATGATAACAGAAAAAATCTAGTACTAATATTACTTACCATGAATATATAAAGACAGTAGCAAAATGGAATATTACTATTTGATACATAAAATTTATAACTATCATTACCAATTCAAGAATGACCTGTAGCCCAAGATGACATTTGCTATTAATTAGTTAAGTATTACATATAAAAAATATCATAGTTAATGCATCTAAATTAGCTAGAATTGGATATTATCTATTTATTATTATTATTATTTAGCAATTGTAACTTTTACCCTAGAAGGAAAAATATTAAGAATAAACTGTGATAATTTCTTACCTGTGTTCATATTTTAAATATGAATGAAATTTACAACAAATATGATTACTTTATATTTTTCTTTATATTTAATCAAATTTATATTTATCAAAAGTTTCTTTTTTTACACAAACCGTTTTTTATATCTGTAATAATAATGTATACAATATTACAAGACAATACATATAATAATAATAATAATAAAGATCACTACATAAACTTCTTGTTTCACATTCCTTCTTGTGAAACTAAGAGAATGAAATCTTGATTGCAACCATTTAAAATCTGCAGCATTATATGATTGATGAATGGTATTTCTCACATGGAGTATATTTCATATTTATTTATTAATTTACATTATAATCTTAATGTGTTGCTTGATCTAAGATTAAATGTAATTCTCATCCATTAATTTCAACACTGTTATTCTGGGAATTAAAAAAAAAAGAAAACAAACATGGATTTTATATACTTTATAGACTAATGGCACTATTTAATAATTAACACATTATAAATTCGATTCACAATATGATTAACATAATTAATATATCAAAAATTTAAATTGACATTTGATTCACTTTTAATGAGATTCTATAACTTAGTTTAATAAACAACAATTCCACTTGTTACCAGAAGTTGCAAGATAACATATTCAGCTTTGCCCTAATGTAAGTTTTAAAGGCAATGCTGAGAATATTTCATTTTAAAAGTCTTAATAAATATTTTATAAACTTTTATAATTTAGTTATCTTCATTTATGTTGTTTTATTATGTAGGTACAAATTATAGCTGTGTTTTTATTTACTTTTAATATAACTTTTTTATTTTTTAAATTTATTTTTTCCATGTAATGAAATTAATATATCATAATAAAATTACAATAGTTGTAGTTAGCTTTAATATAATATTTCACATTAGTTTAAACATGTCACAAGTGCTTTATAAATTCAAAATTGCAATAAAAGACATTATATATCTCCTATCATTGTCCTGCTACTTTTTAATTTACTCTGACTGAAAGTACAAAATAATTTTCCTTTTTTTCTTCTTTCTATCCCAAATAAGTCATAATTATTTTTATAATGCACACAATAAATGTAATAATTAAAAGTTATAAAACTGACAAACTTCTGATTTGGTTTAAATTTGAAGTCCATTGTGGCAGGATTTTTCTTCCAATATGTCTACCAGTTTTAAACATGAATTATTGATGATCGATTGACAGTAGTGAAGTGTTTCATGTATGTAGGTCAAATGGGGTTCCTACTCCATTAGTTGCAAGTTAAAATTCAATTCAATTCCATTTTTAATTCAGTTCAAATTTAATTTTACTTTTAATAATTTTCTGCTTCCCAGTTCTTTATGCTCTCCAATTTTTGTAGTTTCCTCCCCTATCAGTTCTCCACTATAAAAATCTATGTTGGCCTGTTTATAAACTTTCATCAGGAAGGATCATTGTACAAATTAACAGACCAATGGAATTGTTGTATGTGCATACATTAACATGCAATTAATAATTCTCCACCTATAAGCATAAGTGATAACTAATTGACCTGCTCAAAACTATTTTAAATTGCAATAAAAATATGCTTGAGAATTAATTATAAAAATTACTTTAGAATAGCTATAATTTCAAGTCTCTTTGACTATTATTTAGTAATAACAAAATACCAAATATTTCTATAATTTTAATTTAATAATAACACTAATAAATTATTATTCTGATATTAGATGAAAATTTCTCCATCTGATAGACTGTATATAAAAAGTCTCATACACAATCCGGCAGAGGGCCTAGCACACATCTTGAACAACTCAATTGTTTATCACTGTCAGGAGATTTATTAATGAAATTTACTTATTTTTATAAGAATTAATATTTATTTTTATAATATAATTTAGCAATCATGATAACCCACCACAGATATAATACACCTATTTAATATTGAATATTTATTACAAATTAAAATTCAAAATTGTATATAACTGACCATCTAAATAGGGCTTGCTAAACATCGAGCTCACTCATAAGGTTACAACATATATATATATGTGTGTGTGTGTTCACATAAATTTTTATGGGTTACAGATGTAAATGATATACTTTGCAGGTTCATCCATGCATGATTTTGATAATGAATATACTGATATTTCTGCCTGATTATACAAGCCATTAAATGGGTGATGAATAGAATATTATAAAGATGGTTTTAGAGGCACTGTAAACAATGGTTTATAATAATGTTATAGTTCCACCAGTAGAAAAACAAGTATATAAAATTGAAAATAAATAAAAGTCAGAAAATATTTAGAGTAATATGTTTTTTAAAAAATTCTTCCAAATAGGAGAAAGTTTGCATGGGTTTTCATGTTTACTAATATAATTAGGTCTTTTTAGTATCTCAATAGCTTCTCTGATCTTACATTGGTAAAGATGTCACATCACCTGAGGATACAATCCTGGTATTAGAGAAATCAATATAGTGACCGGAATCCACAGCATGGAATGAGAATGCTGCTGCTAATGATTATTATTGAGTTGCAATAAGATGTTCTTCTTGTCTAATACTAGTGCAACGATTGCTCATATCTATATAAGAAGTTTTACAAATGCTACATGAAATTTTATAACTCCATAAGACTCAAAAGGATTCAATCTTTAAGCATGCTTATCATGTCACCATTTTTTAAAATAAGTAGTGAATTCTGTTTGTATATTGCAGCATTTTAGTATACGTCTAATACTACTTGAAAGAAGAAATAAATCGTTTAAATAGTGTTTTATTAGCTAATAGTTATAATAATAAAATTTATTCACCAAGCCTTAATTCAAGCCCAAAATAATCAAGATAAGAAACTAATATAAGAAACAACTACTAGGATTTGTGTTCTTTATATAAAAGGAACTTTAGACAGTATTAGACATACACTATAATGCTACAAAACAAAAACAGTATATACTATTTATCAAAAAATTATTAGCATCATAACTAAACCTACACATTCAACCTCTCTTGATAATATTGGAGTTTATGAAATTACATGTGGTGTTTGTAAACTTCTTTCATAAGTATAAGCAATTGTCACATTATTATTAGGAAAGAGATGAATTGATAATGCAGTAAAACAGCATTCATTATCATCAGTACTCTTATGCCATGTTATTGATTAAGGTCACAATGTTGATTCATCTAGTACCAGGATCCTATCCAGATGTAACATTCATTACCATTGTAAGATCAGAAAAACCTTTGAGATATTAAAAATACCAAATTGTATCAATAAACATGATGACACATGCAAACTTCATCCTATTTGGATTTTTTTTAAAAAAAACCTATTATTCTAAAAATTTTGACTTTATTTTCAATTTTATATACCTACTTTTTATTAGTGGAACTTTAACATTGTTATAAACCAGTGGTTACAGTGCCTCTGAAACCATTTTCATAATAATCTATTCATCACTCAGTTGATGATTTGCGTAATCAAGCTGAAATGGTAGTATATTTATTAGCAAAATCATACATGAATGAACGCACAAAATATATTATATATATACAATTTTTAAAAACCAATCAACACTTAGACCATCTTAATATCAATAACAATCGACAATTTTCCTCATTTTAACATTTAGTTTATAATCTGCTATTTACTTATCATTATTATTGACATTTCCATGACTACTTATTTCTATTTCTCCTGTGTGCCATAATAGTTTCACTCACTCTGTTCCTATTTATATCAATGCTGATACAGCATAACTATTAGTTTATGTCTAAAAATTATGCACTTTTTCTGAAGATATCACTAGCCTCAAATATACTTCATATTTATATCTTTTCCACAGTTTGCCTATTTGAAGTAATCAATGTTTGTGCTATGTGTTTGGGCAAATTTCTTATAATGTTTCTATCAATTTGATTTTCTAACAAAGGAAATGTGTGAGCATTTGTAATTTTACTGCTTGAGCTCTATATAATTGCTATCTTTAGTATGGCTATACTTTTTCTGAATTATCTGAAATATAACATTGTCTTGTTTATTTTCATCCCAAAACCTATTTTTAATGATATATTTGAAATAACCTAAGTTTTAGGATTTTCAAATATAGACTTCCACCATTATTTTAGATGAATGTGAATTCTTGCTGCATTCAATTTCTCTCATTCACTCAATATACTTAAAAAACCATTTCCTCCTTTCCACATAAATATTCTGTTGGGTTATCACTATATTCTTCTTTAAAAGTTATTATTTGTATAAATCTGGAGATGTTACTATTGGTCCTACTGTACTTTTCTACTTGTTTGTCTGGTGTCATTTTCTACAGACAGCAGTAGTGTTTCACTAATATCACAATCTACATACCTTTACCCATAATTTAATTCTTCTTTCATGTGTATGGACTTATAGTCTACATTTTGATAATTATCTTTTATTTTCACTTCATTATTCTTAATTTGTAACAATTTATTTTCCACTAACAATATATGCTTCACTTTTTTCTTTCATCATTATATATATATTGTAACCGTTCGATTGTTGTCCCAACTACATAATATCACCAAAACATAAGTGCGCTAAGAATTGTAACCTCGATCACCGATCAATTCCCGCTGCACATTGTCAGCTATTAAGAGCTGTAACCAAAAGCATATCATGCCATCTATATTATGCACCAAAGACCACAACCAACATCTGGAGCAACTTACCACAGACCAAACCAATGATATAACATAAACTTTTTATGATTTAATTTGATCGCAGCCAGGGTGTACCGTGAAGACCTATCATAGTAGTATGATAAAATACATTAAACAAATTATAAGTATGTAATGTTATTATCTTTCAAACCTTAATTTGCGATTTTCATTGTATGAGACCCGATGGCCGACCATGTACAAGATGGCATAATTTGTGGAACTACATAAGATTATGAAATTTTAAACCATCTATATGATTTTTAATACAAATGCTAGTCCAGGTAAAGCTTTGCAATAAATAAACATAAATACTTGGGTTCTTTTTTTTTTAGTTTACTATATCACTGAGACTCTTATTATACTGACAAATGACAATTTAAAAACGTTAAGTAAATATATTCAATCATGTCATTATCTGGTAAATCTGTTTACAGGTTTAATAATCAATTTATATTGTATACTAGAATCAACTACGCAAAGCTAAAATGATGGAAAAGGTAAATGGGATTTTATTGTACCTTACACATCATAAACTACCAAAGACGAAAAGCATCCAAATGTTTTCTCAAAATATCACTAAACTCTTATATCATGTTGACGATAGTATGTACTTCAATGTATGCTCTATCCAAGGTTTATGATTTCTGATTTACGAATGACAAATAGCAACGGCACAGTAAGTTTAATTATAAATCAACGTTTATTTACAAATTTATGAATAATAAGTAATTAATTCCAATGTTATAATTAAAGACATAAATAAACAAATAAAATAAATAAATTATAATTCCATCGACTTTCTTCAATAACATATCATAGGTACGGTTTTTAAAAACCTAATCATACCTTATATTTCAATTTGATATAATGAATGTATTGAGGAAATTATACTAAATTCAACATCAACTCATGAAACATCTAATGTCATTTCCAGATTCAATAAATCTATACCGTAAACTTATAATAATATAATAAATAATATTATATCTGTAGGATTTAGCTATAATGCAATCATTAAATAAAGTGAAAATTTAAACTTACATTCAGGTAAATAATCAACCAACAGTTAATTATTATGAGGTAACTTGAATAGAATGTCCTGCTACAATTTAATGATCTAACTTATAAATTATACTTACAAATGGAAGAAGATGATTTAGCAGAATAACTAAAATACTTTGCCCAACTTATATCTATGAAGTAAAACCATATTCCTGTGGATGCATTCATCTACACATAGGAATTAAATAACACTAAACGCTTTGTGGATTTATACACCATCATAAAGTAATAAGTATAATTACACAATTCCGGGGATTAACCACCAGCACAGGAATGAGTGTAAAATAAAAAAAAATGGCAATTAAGTAATCTGCGGATTAACCACCGGCACAGATTAATGCCTTTTAACATTATAAAACAACATTACTATTTACTTCACATTAAAGTGCAAAATCATCCTCCTCAATTATTCTGACCATTCAGAAAACACTAACATTTTAGCAAATGTGGGTTCTTGCATAATAAAATGTTACACTAATCAGGACAACTAATGTACTAACTTATCTTGCTTAAAATAAAACATATGTAATATAATATAAGTAATATTAGTATAGGAATAGAAATCTGGAAAGACTCACAAAATACCTCATGAAAAATTGATACATCTCATAAATTCATTTAGTACTTTTCAAGCTTTTTCGCAAGCGCTATTCTCTTGAATAAGTATTTTATTCAACCCCTATTAATTTAAACTTAATAAAATATAACTTATGAACTTCACATGCAAGTTCATATAACGATAAAATTAAAGTAATGCATTATTCATCAAATACATAAAATCTAACAGGTGTGTGTGTGATATAAATTAAATGTATAGCATTTTATAGTTCAATACATGAATTCTAGCAGGTGTGTGTATCACAAATTAAATTGTATAGCATTTTATAACTACAAATATGATCCGTGAAATCCATGTACGATGTGTCGAACAATAAATATACGAAGTAATAGCTACAATTATAGTTGAATTCCATACATGTAATTTTATCCATTTGTATTAGTTATTATAAGCACTATTAGATTAACGATTTTATGTGGCTCCATAAACACGAAACAATTCCAAAACATGACACACAGAGTTTAAATGAAAATGTTTTTTCATAAGTTATTAATTTCTACATTTCTCTATTAAAACTGTTCCAAGTTTATCACATCCATGCTAATAATTATTTATCCACGCTTAAATCTAGGAATACTAATTATAGCAATTAATTTAATCATTCCAAACTGACGATAAAATTAGAAAATAGCTTTGATTAATTATTTGAAGACTGTTTTTATTATCCAAATGGTAAACAAATTAACTAGCAAATATATTACTGGCATTGCAAAGTTAAATATCAATCAATACTATATTTTTTATTAAAATTATAAATGGAAATATTAAACTATGTTAATAACTTTAACATTTTACTTTAATTTAAACTTCTTCTTTTTTAAAAAGCAAATTTTCATATTTATAAAACTTCTGTAATTAAAATACTTATTTAATTTTTCCAAATTGTAGAATAATAAATATTTTAAAACATACCAAAATCTTGTAATTAATTCTGCTTTTAAACTGGAAAGCTCCGACATATTTCAAATGTAATATTGGAAAATTATTACTAGCGATTTGATCCACCTGGCTAGCCAACTTGAACAGACTATTAAATTTAGCAATTCATCTTATTATTAAATACCACTATGTTATTTTTACGTTTATAGAAAACTTTGTGGTAATCCGTTTACTTGTTAACTATTTTAAAATAAGCTTATCATATTTACACCATTTGCCTTTTACCATTTTCTTTTCTTTCTCCCCCCAAAAGCAACACTATCAGACGATCTTTTTTTTAATTCGCACTCCTTTCTTTTTTACATTGAAACGCATACGTAATTACTGTATTTATTTTTAATAATTAAATTTAGTTGAACAAATGGTTTTTTTTTAATTCAATGGAAATAATTTTTAAGACCATTTTAAACAAATAAAAATTATTATTATTTTTAATAATATTTTACCAAATTTAATGTGTTGTCAAAATTTTTAAAAAGTTAAACATTTTGATATGAATTAGTATATGGAAAGAAGCAATTTAAATTTATTAAAATAATATAGACAACAAGTAAGGTAAAATATTACCCATTCTCTCTAATAAATTATTTTGAATATAAGAGAGTAATCTGTTCAAAGTGCAAATCAAATCAATCAAATCACCAAAAGAAGACAGAGAAATTTTTATACCAGTTACATCAATTATTATATTTTATACTAAAATATATGGTTACAATATATATATATCTTCATTAATCTCTGATAATATTTTACTGTTATGTTTTTCTCTTGTGTCTTTTAAAATATCATGAATTCTATTATTTTCTAATTTTTTTTTTTATAAAATCCTCCTCCTGTTTTTTATTTATGGCCTCTACTTTTTATAGATAGGCGATTATCTGAACAATTTCATTCTAACTTCTTTATCATAATTTCTATTTCTTCTAATCTATTCAATAGTCTTTACTTGATCTCATTTTCACAGTAAATTACTTTGTGTTTTTTTTATTTTCTCTCTGTAATTTTTTAACTCATTTTCCAACTTGTTTTGCCTCTTACATAACACTCTATATTTTGCCTTTGACATATCATTAATATAAAGAAGTTCTATTTTAATATTACCTATTTTAGTCTGAGATTTTGTCAGGAAATCTTCTCTAGTTTTCTAACATTTGACTTAAATTCTAACAATCACTCTGATATTCTGAAATTACTATTTATTTTTTTGAATTCATTCTCTAAGTCAGTGATTGTAGCATCATACTTCATATTTTATTTCTTCAATTTTACAAATAAATTACAGTCAAAATTCTACAATTCTTCAAATCTTGCATTTGAAGCATTGAATTCAACATTAAGTTTATCAAATTTATCATTAAATTCAGATCTTAGTTCATCAACCTTACTACTTGATGTTTAACTTATCTTTTACCTTGTCAAATTTATTGTCTGTGTCTGTGTTTAACTTTCTTTTAACTCCTCCAAATTATTGTTTGAGTTTGCTTTTAACTCCTTCAATTTATTAAGAAGTATTGTTAAAATGTCTGTGTTGCCATTACTTGTCAACAAAAAGATATGGGTCACTAATGTTTTTACCTTTTTTGAAGAGCTTCTTTTAATTTATCTCTTAATAAGCAAAACATTTTTATTATCCATAGATTCTCAAGATTAATTATTATGAATTCTATAACATATATTCCCATATGCTTTATATTTTTTTACTTGTTTTATTATCTTTTAACTTTCTGTCCGAAATAACTCTCAATCAAAATTGTAACATAGTAATATTTATCATTATAATTAAAAATATAGTAATAAATATTGTTCTTTTAACTCTAACCAATGAGTACAGTTAAAAGAGCAGTCAAAATAACAAAAATTAACCTAAAATATTAGAAGGAAGTTGAATATTTATAATAGAGATTTATCATACTTTGGAGAAACTAAGCAGTTTTTAAATTACTATAATTTAATATTTAAAGAAAATTTGTTGCAGCATAAAAGCATTACAAATTGTATTCATCATAAATTTAATGATGATATATTTTATGATTTACATTCAGAATCTCTCAAGAAGGTCTTCATGAAAGGTTTGTTCAGTTTTAATGATTTTAAATATTTTTGCATAGAATGATTTTGCACTCTTCTTTCATTTTAGATACAGAACATTTAATTAACATCATTCCATGTAAAAGTGATCCATAGCCTATTTTCTTACTGTAAAAAGTTATTGAACATGGCAGCTAGAGGGCAGTTCAATTATTATTTAAAATAGACTTGGTAAATTTCACATGACATTATATTTATTCAATATTAAAATATTATTTTTTATTAAATATATAACATGCTTATTTATTATAAAGTTTTTGAAATAAGAAAAAATATTTCTATTCTATAAAATTAATATCAGTTATTTAAAAATCAATTTAGATTAAAATATACAGACTGATTTAAATTTGCTCTCTGACTGTTTTTGTTCTGGATAACTCTAAATAAAAAGATCTAAAATAAAGTAAGAATACGCTCATGGTCCATTTTCTTACTGTAAAAAGTTATTGAACATGATAACTAGAGGGCAATTTAATTATTATGTAAATTAGTTTTGGTAAATTTTATATGACTTTATATATATATGATAACAGATGGCGTTCTACCAAAAACACCGTCAAGCGTAGTTTTCTGTTTACATAAACGTCAGAGCGAGCATTCACTATCTCTAACTTTAATTCCACTTTCAGATCATAATTTCAAGCTATTTGCTATCATCAGTGAAAGAGGAATAAGAAACTAGATCTAAACACAAACTCTGAGCATCTATGAAACAGTTTCTATTCAGCTTGCAAGCGTGAATCTTTTAGACACTTTAATGTCTTCAAACTCAGCATAGCAAGCCAGATAGCTACATGGGTCTGATCTCAGTTCAGCATCACCACATAGTAGAAGCCTCTGCAATATACATCATTGCAAGAAAGACCTCAAAGGTACATTTATGAAAAACAAAAAAACACAAGTTAAAAAATTTGCTAACGCTTGTATTTATGATAACAGATGGCGTTCTACCAAAAACACCGTCAAGCGTAGTTTTCTGTTTACATAAACGTCAGAGTGAGCATTCACTATCTCTAACTTTAATTCCACTTTCAGATCATGATTTCAAGCTATTTGCTATTGTCAGTGAAAGACAGGAATAAGAAACTAGATCTAAACACAAACTCTGAGCATCTATGAAACAGTTTCTATTCAGCTTGCAAGCATGAATCTTTTAGACATATATATATATATATATATATTACAGAGTTACATATGATAAAAGAAGTAATGTAAATAAAAATAGAAATATCTAGATGTCAAAATAAAAAAAAACTTATGATGTTTTGTTTTTTTAAAGATTAAACGAAGTTAAATAATTAGCTGTGATAGTATTTTTGTTTTTATTTACATGGGAGACATGTGCTTATATATATAATCATATAAAATAAAATAAAAAGTCATATAACAATACAATTCTAGATAAAAAAATTTTTTTACTAAAATTCTTCCACAACCATGGCTATTAACAAATAGACCTTTTCAAGTGAAATTCAACAAAAAAATATATATATAAATAAATAAAATAGACTTTCCATTATTCACTTCAAAAACCAACTTTCTTTAACACCAAAGAATGTCTTCATGAAATCGATGATCTCACATTCAAAACGTTTTAGCACCAAAGTTTCTTTTACTGTTCCTTTCTACTTTATTTGTAATTACTAGTGTAGCATTAGGCAGTATTTAATAGTCATTGAAATATATACACATATAATTCTTGAATATTTGTAACGGATCTTTACCCAGTTAAAGTACAAAAAAAAAAAAATCATTATATAAGAAAGAGTGATACTGAAATTAAAAAATAAGATCTCTGCCTCCCAGTTATTTGTTTAAGTACTTTTAAAAAATAAAGAACATTTATTTAAACATTTTTATATTTAAGTGAATTAAAAAGAAAAAGTTAAAGAAAGACTACTTCATTTCTCTTTCTACTGTTTGTGATTCTGCATTATATGACACTATTATAATTTTTTCTATAGCATTTGTATAAATTTAGCAGTCAGAAATTTTTTAAGATTTTAATTCTAGTTATATCACGTAGATGTCAGCATTTATTGATTATTGCTTGGTTTAATTAATGGGAGAAAAAATTGATAAATGAAGCAAAGAAAAAAAAAGGGTTGATAAAAAAAATTAACAGTATTTTCAAATAATAAATATGATCTAGCTAGAATTGTATGAAAGGGAGTGGCAATAGCAGAGTTAACATATAGTAATGATGTGTTAGTAAAGGGATGCTAGTTTACTTAGAAAAAGTATGAAGTTAAGTAAGAAGACATGCATTAGGTGCAGATGTGTGGAAGGCAATTCAAAGAGAAATGGGATGATCAAGTTTTTATATGAGAGATGCAAAAAAGCAAAATGAAAATGTTTGGTAGATTACAATTTATGGATAATAAAAAAATAGCCAAAATAGTATTTAATTGGGTTATGGGTAAAAGACAGGCAAAAAATGGGTGTGAAAGGTAGTATGGTATGCAGAAGATTTAGATAAAGACTTTATGTAGTATACTTATGCAAAAGGTGGGATGATTGTGTTAGGAGAATTGTTGAGTTATAGTGGCAAGGAGTGGGATTGAAGAATGTATGCATTAATAAAAAATAGAAAGTTGGAGAGATGGGAAATTAGTATGGAGAGTAAAAAGAGTTTAAATATATATAAAAGCAAGCAGATATTGGGTGTGAGTTAATTTGTGATAATACCAAAGAAAATAGTTTACTATTTAAGACTTGAACAGGATCTTTAGCAACAAGAGAATATATACATAAATGGAAAAATGTGGGTGGTTTAGTCTGCAAGTTGTATAAGGAAGGCATAAAAATATTAGACATCTGTTAAGGGTACAAATAATGAAGTTGTGGAAGAATATATATAAACAAAGTGATTATTCAGAAAGTGGGTTCTTGGTTTTTATGCTGGGTTTGGGAAATTATAAGGGGGATTTTGATATAAAGGTCATGGAGTTGATAAATATTATGTTGTGGAAATGGGATGGAGCAGGATAGAGAAGAATATGAAAAAAACTTAAGGTGCGGAATGAAAAGGAAACATAAAATGGTTAACAAGTTATTCTGGGCATACTGAGAGATTCCTGATTCTAAAAAAAGAGAAGTCACAGTGCATCACATTGTATTACATCAAAATTTTAACATATTCAATTTTGAGAAGAGAAAAATTTGATACTATGCTTGTGCAGGATTGTTCTTTGACTAAAATTTATGCCTAATTTTTTTTAATTTGATACTATTTTTGTAAAATTATTAAATATTTATATTTAGTATGTATTTGAGGTTACATTTAAATTTTATTTGAATGTAATATCATTTTTAGCAAAAAAACTAGGCTTTTAAAAGTTTAATGATGTAAAGCAGAACTATTTATCAAAAACTTTCTTACTGATTTTTATTACATCTTGGTAATTGAAAGTAGGTTTTTAAAATTTTGATAAAATGTTCACTATATGAATATGTTTTATTAAAATTTGTAATAAAAACACAGTTTTAATGGAAACTTTTTCACTAAGATTAACTTTTTGCTGGAAGCTAAATGGGAGTCTATTCTTTTGGCTATTTATTTTTATTATTATTTATTTTTAAAAATTGATTCTTTATATTACAGATCATTTTCATTTTTTGTACTTATGTTTTAAACAAGATTTTTTAAAAACATGAAGATATTTTTTTTTATTGAAACTAAACAGAAAAAAAAATTGTGGCTACTCTATATGATGAAAAATAGAATTAATATTCCCAAAATGTATAACACTTTATTAAAGGATGGAGTGCTTCTGCATTATATTAAACTCATATTTTTATTTTATGTATCAACAGTTGTCAGACTAATTTAGATTATTATAGAGCCTATTCTTTTACCAACCATTACTAGATAGCTAGATTGATTAGAGAACTTCAGTATCAAATAAATCACATGGTTGCATTAAAAATTCTCAGCTAATTAAGAAAATTCTATGTTTAATCCAGATTTGAATTCTAGATCATTATCTCATCTAGATTAATCACTAATTCAATATTGATCAATAAATAGGTGTGTAGTTATTTTTAGCTTAAAAATACAAGCAGTTCCAGGATAAAGCATGCCATTTGTTTGATTATTGATTGTATTATCAAGTTATTCCATTTATCTTTATACAGAGATTATAAAAAAGTACAAACATATGTGTTTTACATTAGTTTTTTTTTTCATTAACCCAATTTCAGCTGATTTTGAATGTATTATTTCCTATAAGAAATACAAGTTTGTTATAAAGAGAAATCACAAAAGATTTGGATTATTCAAATTAATGACCATGTTCTGAGAATTAAAAAAAAGCTATCATTTTTTAACAATATCATGTGATTTTAGCGTGTATGTGGTCACGTGTATAGGGTGAAGTGGATGACTTAAGGGAGCTTGAAAGTCTGGGTTTACATCCCTTCTAATTAAATGGTAAAAATAATTTGCGACTTATACGTTGTGTTTTAATACAAGTTAAGCACATTTTGAACTGAATAAGAATTTCTAAGCTGCACAAGTAAATTAAATATATATATTTTACTCCTACAGTTCTAAAACAACAACAAAAAATACCCACCCACTCACGCACACATCATCATTAAAGAAAACAATCTAATATTTTTAAATATTACTGTATTTACTTTATTTTTTTTAAACTTATATTCTTGAAATAAACTTTATATACAGATTTTATATATTGGAAGTAAAACATAAAATAATTTAATTTATAATCGCTTGGAGGACATTGCATCTGACATTGAGCATCAACAATGACGTGAAGCTTGGATCCTTGTGATTATTAGTTTTCACGTTGAAATCAGAGGAATAAAAATATTGATGTTTAACAACAGATTGTGGAAAGTGAATTTAAGTTGGCATTTATTAGACTTCTTGTGGCGTGATTCTTTTGACCAGACAAAAAGCATTTTTTAGTGAGATATGTTGTAAAGACTAATTAGACGAATTTGTGATGAAGCCACAAATATTGAGTTACGATCTTCAGATTATTATTTAATTTCAGGCAATGGCAAAGTCCAAATGACGATTATCAAATTTTATGTTTTGATCATAGCATCTTGGGTTTACTTCTATGGATCTTTGGACAAGAACTTTAAATATATATATGTCAGTTTGATAGCACATTTCTGGTTAATGGCATTGTAGAAAAATTATAAAAACTAATTTTTAAAGTTTTTTTTTTATATTTGGACAATAGCTTTAAAAAATTAAAGCGAAAATAAATTAAAGCGCAGTTACGACATCTGGTTTTTCTTGCCTCACAAAAATTGCATCAGGATACTGAATACACTGTGGATTCTAAAAAAAAAAAAAGTTTACATGATTATATGTTTTACTTTATTGAAGTAAATACACACTCATACAATAAACACATACATATTTAATGTATTATTCTACTTTAATAAATAATTATTAATAATCACGACTATATTTCTGTAGAGTGGATGGTGTTAAAGTTATGGGTGGGTTAAGTTTAACACTTGTAAATCAAAATATAATAATTTACTATAGATACAAACTCTTCATGTAATAGAGATATATATGGTAGATAGTGACCTGGGCCAACTGATGAGTGCTGGTTCAGAACAAAATGCATCTTGGGATCATTTTTTTTTTTATTATTGTATCTTTATTCATGTGATTTCAAAAGTGTTGTTATGATGAGATTATTTAATACATGTATAAAAATATTTATATTCATGAATATTATTCAAATTTGTGCTATTATAAAGTCCACTATTATAAAGCTACATTTCTATTGAATTGGATATGTAAAGCATGGTTTACTTCCGAAAAGCAGACTTAAAGATATTCTAAAGAAGTGAAATGTTAATTGTTTTTATTAAAAAGATATGGATCACAACACAATACTGTGTAAAGATACAATTAGAGAATGTTTGAAGCTTCCAGAAAAAAAGTTTTCTATAGAAGTTAAAAGATATCATTGCAAAATATCAAATAAATACAATGATGAGCTGACTTGTTATATATATGGACATATTTGTAATTCATGAATTAATTTGTATAGTCATGGAAAACTCTTCTCTAGATAATTGATAATATTATTATTTGTCAATTTTTCTCTCTTTTCTTAGAGTTTGAATGGCCTCATTCTGAAAGGCTTCTTCTGGTACTGAAGAGATGTCCAAATAGAATACTGTTATAAATATATAATAATCACTCTTCAATTTTTTATTAAAGCTTTTTTAATGCCTTTTTTATGGAAAAAAAAATAGGGAAGAGAGAAATAAAAGATGCAAAGAGGTTGTGCAATCATTAAGAATGTAAAGAATTAGTCTTAATTATTATTGGTTTTTATTTTTAGGAAAAGCATTTTAATGATATCAGAATTAAATTATAAATAATAGTATTTGAAAATAGGGAAAAAGTAATATTATATGTTAATGATTAATATATTGTTATTAGAACAGGCAAAACTCTCTATATAGTAGTATAGTAGCTTTAATAACAGTTATGAGCACGAATAAGAAATGGTGATCATGTGATGTTTAATGGATTAATATATTGTACCATTCAGAGGAGAAAATGTGTTTAATCTTAGTAATATATTTTATTATTTCTATTTTTTCTCCCCACACAGAGAATTCAAAAATTTAATCAGAAGTAAAAGATTAAAACTTAGTTTAATTATAGGTAATTGACCAAAAATGTCTTATCTATAAACAAAAAATTAAAATTGATTTAATTAAAAATGAATAACTAGAATGTCTGATTAAAAGAAGACAAAAACTAAAAATTAGTTTTGATCTTTTGAGAAGAAAAATACAAATTAATTCTTTGTATATAAAGTACACATTTTGACATTCAAAGTTTTTTCCTTTTAGGAGTCTAAAATGCATGCTATATATCAGGGGTGTCCAACAAGTCGATTGTTATCCACCGGTCGATCGCAAAGCCATTTTTGGTCAATCGCGAGACCAATCTGGCAAGAGCTGTCGGATAATGAGAGAAACAAATCAAGTGAAGATGTTCAAGTTTTTTTTGTTATTTTTCTTTTTGTTCTAATTTTTTTTTAAATTCTAGATAGGTGAAGTCCACTAAGCCGTATCATTATTGAAAATAATATTTTTAATCTTGATTTAATGTAGCTAATTTGAATTATTAAATATTATTAATAATTTACTCATGTTGCTTTAATTCCCCTGGACATAAGCTTTTTGGCATTAAATAATTGTTATTTATATTAGGTATCTTATATAAAAATAGTATGTATTTCACACCCTTCACTTAGACTACGCCTATGACAAAAAATCGATCGCAACACATTTTAAAAATAAAAAGTAGATCTTATGAACACAAAAGTTGGCCATCCCTGCTATATATAAATAAATGTGTGTTTCTTTATGTAAAATTTTAGATGAGAGAAAGAAAAACAAAATTGCAGTATATAAAATAATAGACCATGCAGAAAAAAAAAATCTAATAAGACTTGGTAAGCAATATTGTGCAGTATCATTGCAGATAGTATATATGCATAGTGGTCAGTTAAAAAACGAATCTGATTTTTTCCAGCCTCTTCTGCTGCTTCTTCATCTGTTGCTTATATGCTGTTGTAGTCTAATTAAAAATACTTTCAAATGTGGAAAGTCCAAGAATTTTGATAAGCCCGGAAAACTGATCTTCAATCCTGATAATTGCTAATATTAATGATGTGAAACTCATCATGTATATCTATAAAAAGCATATCATACCACTTACAACTTTCTTAAATACTTTATATGTTAAAGTAGAAATCAATACATAGGAAAAGGAAAAAGAAGAAGAAAATTATATTACTTCCATATCTGTAAAATATTACATATGAAGGGCTACAAACCAATTCTGTCTGTCATCACCTACGAAATTATCTACTGCAAGAATGAAGCTTGAATCAGTAAACTGCCTATCCTTAGTATGCTGTCAACATCAAAATAAGAAAATCCAAGACTGCAATGTCATTATATAAAAATAATTTGTGCTACCTGAAAAGAAACAAATACATGGAATGTGAAAAAAAAAAAGAAACTTAAAATGTAAATGTAAAGCCATGGTAATACAGGAAACAATAAAACAAATACCTGTGATAAGACATTGTATTAATATTTATAGAAGAAATAATTATTTGAGTATAAAGGCATATTTGTTTTTTTTTATATATATGTTAAAGCATTGACCGGAAAGAGAATCTGAGCCAGCTGCTTGGAAGGCAGCTATGCTAACCGCTAGGCCACCAATGCTTGATTAAAGGCATATTTGTTTTTCTTAAAATCATATGAACTGACTTAAATGAAGTATAGAACTTGTTTATGAATTATTTAATCTAATAATAGATATTGAGTAATATATATTTTTACTAATGTCTGAAATCTATGAATTATTATTATTTTGTATAAATGTATGGTTGTACAATAATACTTAATGAAATGATAAAAAGAGAGTGAGAAATATACTTTGTTGTATTTTTCTTTAGGTACTTTGGTATTAGAGTTGCAGTGTAGGGAAGATAGGAGACCTTTTCACATTCACAATAAATGTGTAATGACATGTTGATGTCAAATTGAAAGGAAATAAACCCTGCAAGTATACATGTGGAAACATTTTTATCTTTATCAATGTGATATTTTTTTTGTAATACTTTGACATTTTCAGTTATTGTCCAGATTTCTTTCTGCCATAGTTTATGGTATAAAAAATAGTTCCACCAGGATAAAAACCTAATAAACACCCATAATTAATATGTAATTTTTTTGGGTGTTTTTTTTTTTTTTAAGTTGTTTATAAAAATATGTTTATTAGCATTTCTGTTGAAAATCCCAGCATACTCTTCAATCACGTGCTACATTTTCAGAAGGAAAATTTTTAGTAGAGATATCCATTTCCTGTGGTAATATTAAATGCTTTGTTTCAAGGCGACAATTCCTACTATATATTACATGGTAAATATTATATGACTATACTTAACCTTTCTGCCATCTGTTTTGATTATAATCAAATTGGCTAAAAAAATGGTGATTTTTACATTATCATAGCGAATTTATGCTGCTTTTAAAGCTTAAAAAATACCCTAAAATGCTGCCTTCTCTAGAATTATTTTGCAAGTAAAAAATCAATAATATTTTAATTTGAAGCTAGAACAATGGGAGAAGGTGGACTTTCCAAGGCACTGATTGGTTGTTTCTATTTATCAACAATTTTGACAGCTCTGAGTTCTTTGCTGAATGTTTTAGAATATTTTTTTAGTATTTATTTTCATATTATAAATTATTTTGATCAAATATGCTGAAATCATAATTATTTTAAGTTTTTAGTAAAAAAATTCTTTACTTTTACATGGATGTAAATTGTGAAAAAAATCAATGATGTACACTGCATTTTCTAATAGGTTATGAACATTCTTTTTAGCTTCTTTGCTATAGAATATTTTTATAATTATAAATAGAAATTTACTTTTAAAAATACTTTCATTCACTTTCATAATCTGATAAATTATTAAGTTGCTTTTTACAAATGAAACTAAAATGAATATAATATTAAAAGATGAATATATTTTTACTGCTGATTTTGTAATTGACCAATCAAAAGTTTAGAGTTTTAAATCACTCAGCCAACCAGAATTTTTGACAGCACAAAGGTTAATGTGTTTTTATAAATATTATTTAAAAACAAAAATTATTTACTGTTTGTTTAGTAACAATTTTTTTGTGTAATGGCATCATTTCATAAACATCGCAAATCACATTTTTTTTTGATTGGGAATGACATTTTTAAAAGTTGTTAGTGTGAAAGTCATACATATAGTTAATATATTTTTATAAATATTATTTAAAAACCAAAATCATTTACTGTCTTTTTAGTGTATGTTTAAACTAACAATTTTTTGTGTAATGCCATCACTTCATTAAGATCGCAAATCATATTTTTTTTAATTTCAAATGTCATTCTTAAAAGTTGTTAATGCCCAAGTCATACATATTTAAATGTCTTGTTTAAAATTATACCCTTTTTATTGAAAATGATAAATATATTTTTATTTTTATTTATTTTTAGTCCTGCAACATGGAGGGTGTATTAGACCTACTGCACTTGTTCACATTTGTATCAGCCTCCTGACAACTTTGTAAATCTTGCCAAAAAAGTCATGTACAAGATCCATGTACATGTTATTTTAGTCAGATCCCAATTTAAAGCTATTAATATATGATGTATTTGAAATTAGTTCAGTTCTATATGGCTATTTAAGTTAGATAACTGGAATGGAAAGCATATGTTTGAAAATTTCAGATTTTCTACTTAATAGTTATCCATTAGATAAAGTGCTGGGCTTGTCCTGTTATTTTTAATCTAATGCTTAAATATCCTAGCATCTCACTGAGGAAGCCAATAGCAGAAACTGGTCTGAGATATTCTGTAAAGCTTGTTAAGAGCTTATTTGTGAACTCTATATATGGTATATATACATGTATTGTAGGGTATTAAGTTTAAATCCAAGCAAGTCTCCAATGATTCCAAAAAAAAAGGGAAAAAGAAAACATTTTTTGGTTGTTTTATTCAGCTATATATATATTTCATTGAAAATCACTGACAGAATTCAAAGAAGAAACTAAAAGGTGGATAAAATGCACAATTTCAGCTAATTTTTGCTATAATTAGAAATCAACTTTTGGCTAGATGATGTGGGCATTTGTGTGTGCATAGATAGTCTAACTTAGACAGATCCTTCATACAAATCAAAAAGATTTTCCAAGTTTCATCCCTTGGTGTCTTCAAATGATTATGGTACAAAAAATTGGTACTTACAACTAGGGCTTGATAGACACCATCTGCTGGGATGGAATGAGCATGGTAGAAGAAAGGAAGGTGGATAAATTTTAGGTAAGAAAAACATTGTTTGATGTAGGGTTATTTTTGGTTTTGTATTCTTATTTAGATTTTTTATATAGCAGCAATAGTGGTAGTAGCAGTAGCAGTATTGTTATTATTTTCCTTAATTAAAGAGAACAACTGACCATCATGAAAGGAATGTTGGCAAGTGACTACAGTCATGGAACAGTTTAGTACTTTAGTTTTAAAATATCATATGCATCACAGCTTAAGTCAGTGTTTAAATCAGCAATAAGTTTTTCTTCAGTTAAATATTTTTATTAATAAAGTTATTATATTTTAATTTATTTTGTAGTAAAATTGCAACTAATTATACAAATTAATCAATTCTGAGTCATTTGGTTTTTATCATAGCATCAAGAATAAAACACTGATTGTTTGATTAAATAGAATTTTTTTTATATTTTCACTGTTAATTTTTTATCAAAATAAAATCAATGTTTTAACTTAGTATATATATATGTGTGTGTGTGTGTGTGTTATACTTAATGTTTTCATGGTTATATGATGTAGATAAATTATAACTTTTGGGGCTATACTGTGTATTGTTTTCCATTGAACACCGATATTTTGACGGAATAGCAACCGCCATTAACAAGGTTAACTTTTGAAAGAAAAACTGTGATCTTAACAAATAACGTGACTGTGTGCGAGATGAGAAATGAGATTCAAGTTCACCATTCACAATATGAGGCTTATCAAAATGTTTATTTCCCTCAGAATTTTTATCTATTAATTTTAAGTTAATATTAGATAAAATGAGAGGTTTCCACGTAGCTGGAAATGTGGCTATGTGGGTCAGTCTAATAGACAAATTAATGTCAGAATTAAGGAACATAAAAATGTTTTTCATCAAAAAATTAGCACATCAGTTTTTACTTTCCATTATTTAGAAACTGGTCACAAACCTAATTTTGATAATATAAAAATACTTGCTAATTTGAAAAGATATGATTTAAGAACCATGAGAGAGTCAATTGAAATATTAAAGAGAGCTATTGGTTTAAATAGAACTGATGAAGCACAACGTATTCCAGCTATGTGGAAACCTCTCATTTTATCCAATATTAACTTAAAATTAATAGATAAAAATACTGAGGGAAATAAACATTTTGATAAGCCTCATATTGTGAATGCTGAACTTGAATCTCATTTCTCATCTCACACACAGTCATGTTATTTGTTAAGATCTAACGGGGTTTTTTTTTTCAAAAGTTAACCTTGATAATGGCGGTTGCTATTCCGTCGAAATATCGGTGTTCAATGGAAAACAATACACGGTATAACCCCAAAAGTTATAATTTATATATATATATATATACACACACAAAAGGGGAAGAATTTAAGAATATAGGAGTGCGTAATAAGGAAGTGTGAGGCAGAGATATTATGGACAACAAATAGCATGTGTTTTTGAAGGTATAGATGTGCTGGTTCTTGGATGTCAGAAAGTCTAAATAACAAAGTGTCAAATAAAGCATTGATAAAGTACTATAAGAATGATAAAGTACTATAAATAGTATATATAATAGGCATGGATTCAGAAGTAAAGAGACAATAAAAGGGTCAGAGGCTAGTGAACAAAATCTGATTTGCATCATGTTTGTCCAGTTAAGCAAAAAATTAGATAGTCCATCCAATAAACTAGAAGGTCAATACAGAGAAATGAGTGAAAAAACAGATAGTCAGTACAGAGAATTGAATAATAAAATTTATGGGCAGTTGGAGAATTTAAGAATGAACTTAAAGTTCAAAGTTTCAAGCAAACAATTATAGGATTTTAAAACATATTTGGGAATTAAAAATCAAAGAGAATTTGATGAAAGATGCGATACTGAATTTAATGAACTGACAAGCAAGTTTAAAAAGATACAAGAAAATGGGACAGCAAATTCAAAGAAGTAGAAACTAGGGTAGAAAGCACACAAAAGGAATGTAGTAAATTAGAAAAAAATATGATGCAATGGTAGTTTTAAAGAAGCCTTAAAAGTGGAAGTTATTTCTAATAAGATAAAGGTAGCAGATGTATAAAAATCAGTTGAAGACCAAATACAAAAGGATTGGTAATCAGATGGTTAATGTTGATAAACTTAGACAGGAAGTGATAGGAAATATCAAACAAAGTTTACAAGGAGATTTTGATAACAGGCTTGAAGGTCAAAAGAAAGCTATAGTGAATGAGGTGAAAGAATAATTACAATGTCAAGAGCAGGATTGATAAAAATTAAAGGTACTAAAGTTACAGAATTTTATCAAAAAGCAGGTCATGCACTCAAACACAGAGGGAGCAAAATGGGCTTTGAGAATAACCTCACAGATGATGACAGGGAACCCATCTCATTCTTAGCAAGAGATAACTCTAGCCAAGTGGAAGAAGAGAAAAATAATAATACAAGGAGGAAATACTAGCATAGCTAGGAACATATAGCTCAAAGTATTTACAGATGAGCATAAGGAGAATACCATGGAGTTCTAAAATGGGTTAGAGGTGCTATTCTCTTTAAATAGATTAAATAAAAGGGGAAAACTTGTGATTTCTAGTAACCACTTACATGCTTCAGACAAGTGTCAGTTGAGATCACACTTTCAGAAACCAAAGACCTATGGGGATTTCAAATTCATGTTGCTAAAATGGTTATAGAGTGAAAACAAGCAGGATAGCCTTAAATAGCATATTAGCCAAGATAAATATGGCAGTTATACCCACTTTTTTTGGAATCAACCTGAAACTGAAGATGTTGACTACTCTTTCTTTGTCAGAAAACCAAATTGTCAGAGTTGTTAGGAGAAACCTGTCTAATCAGATGAACAGACCCTTATAGCAGCTGACTGTTATACTGTAGAGAAAGTGACAGATATGTCAGGGTCCTTAGAAGTTAGTGAGTGCCTATCAGGCAAAACTCCAACAATAAAAAGAGAGAATATAATCTCTAGCATACAAGTAGTCAGAAGGCAAACTGGTCAAAAAGGGAAAGATGGCTAGTAAACACCATCAGCCATGGTATAAACAGATCACAATGATCTCAGAGAAATAGACATGTAGAGAGGGATTGATGTGTGATTAGAAGGGGGTTCAAATTGCAGCGTGTGTCATAGTAATGGTAATTCAGAGAGTACTTTGCCAAAATTCTTGGGGCTGGACGTAGGGCTAGTCCATTAAACAAATATGGGCCATGTGGATTTTTTCCTACTGCAGAATCCCACTATTAACTTGGGGGAGCACAGACATCGTTTAAACTTTATATATGGAAAATCTGACTTTTGGGATGATGAAGAGTTCAAGTCACTACACAAATGCTATACCTTGAGTGGCATGTTCAGAAATAAATTGTCTATCCAAGGAGTAGGGATTAAAGCCTTATTGGATCAGGGAGGCAGGTTTCAATGATTTCAGAAGGGTTATTTACTAAAGATGACAGATTCAGAAATTTCTTAATTATCACTAAAACAAACTTATTTTACATTAGCCAATGGCTGCAAGACCAAACTGTTCTCACAGCAGGTATGGCTCACTATGCATATTGAATCGCTCACTTTTGCTTATTTCATCATTACTGGTCTTATCTATGATGTTATAGTGGGTCCAATTTCCTGAATAGGCATGAGAGCATGATTGATTATTATAATTGACAACCAAAGTGGGAAGGAGATCCAGGATATTGAATACCATTCAGTGATTTGAGAATTGCCAATGTCCAAGAGGCTTCCACTGAAAGGAGCTCAAAGTAAAATTAAGAAAATCCCAGAGACAGGACAGCAGTTCTAAGGAAGAAATATTGCAGCTGCTCTATCAATATATAGAAAGATTTAGGGTATGTGCATCAGATTTACTTGATGAATTGGGAGCCATTTCAATTCATATATGTATACCCCACCAATATAGAGTTGAAGTCCAAGCCCAGATCAACCAAATAGTCAGTTGGAAAATTATGATACTTAAATGTCCATCCACCTATAACAACCCTTTGGTGATTGTTAAAAAAAAGGATGGCACAGTAAGTGTATGCTTGGATGCAAGATTCCTGAATCTGTTGATGGTCCCAGAATAGGATGTTTCTCATTCCATACAGAAATTGTTGACCAGGTTCAAGGATAAAAGAATCTTCACATTTGATCTAACTGCAAGCTATTGGAAGATATATCTGCATACTGCTGACCAGAAATATACAGCATTTAGGCATGAGGGCCATTTCTCACATATTTGAAAGAATGTCCTTCAGCCTGATTAACAGCAGTGTTGGTCTATCAGATGCCTCAATAGACTATTGTTGGAGGAAGTCCAAAAGTATCACTACCATCTACATGAATGATTTTTTAATAGCTTTAAACCATCCCATGAAACATCTCCAACATTTAAGTATGTTCCTAATAGCATGCCAGGAAAAGAACATTAAAATCAACTTAGCCAAAAGTGTGATTGTAGTTATGGAGATTATTTTCCTAGGACATGTATTGGGTGTGGAAGGAGTTAAGCCCAATCCCAACAAAATAAATGACATCCAGAATTTTCCAACTCCAAAAAATAAAAGCAGTTAAGATCATTCTTTGGTGTCTGCAATTTTTATCATCACTTTTATGAAAATTTTGCCTATGACACCAACCTGCTATCCAAGCTACTCCAAAAGGATGAGAAGTGAAAATGGATGGAGCACCATTTTTCTGAGCATGACAAAATTAAAAAGTTATTTTATATTATCCCAATTTTGAAAATATTTATACATACAGACTGATAGCAGTGGATATAGGATCATTGTGATCCTGTTTCAACTCAACAGATATCAAAAATCATAGGTTTTGTGCTTTCTCAGTTGCCTCCTAAGAGGGACTGAGTTTCACTACACAATAACTGAAAAGGAGGCACTTGCCATGGTGTGAGTCTTCCAGAAGCTCTGCTAATGCTTACTTATATTGGGGGTTATTGTCATCACCAATCACATGAGCCTAGATTTCCTTAACAGAGCTAACAGAATAATGAGAGGCTGATCCAGTGAAGCCTGTTACTGCAATAGTTTGATTATCAGATTCAATATTATTGTAAGGGGAAAGAGAATATAATTTCAGATATTCTCATTAGACATCCCATGAAAATTCAACTGCAGCTCTGAATTTAGGGAATGCTTTCATCTGGCAGTATCTGTAATTGTTGATGATTCCATGGAAGATAAATTAAAATGTCTACCAAAATTACAGTTTCAGAATGTCAGGTTGCAAACAATTACTCCTACTTGTTGATTGGGACAACATGTGATACTGTTGTTTGAATGATAAACAATAAATTCATCCTGAGATAGTAAGAGTGACAAATATTGGAGATTATTGGTCCCCACATGCTTAAAAGGAATGTTGACGTACTATATCCATTATGGACTCAGGAAAGTGGAATACTATGTGTACAAAATGACTTATGCAGCCATATGTCTTAAATCTAAGTATGCCAACCATCTGTATGCCAGTATTTTACATCCTATCATTCCAGAGCAGCTAAATGACATCTTGGCAATAGAATATCATGAACTGTTGCCACCTTTTAAAAGACTTAAGTATATTTTAGTTACATATGATGTATTCTCAAAGTTGGTTGCAGCCTACCCTGTGTTTGAAGCTAATGCACAAAGTGCCATCTGATTTTTAACCAATTCTCAATTTGCATTAATGGTTAAATTGAAGACATTATCACTGATCACGTTATCTCTTCCTAGGAATGGAGCAAGTTGTTGAAAAGTCAGGGAATAAAACATGTCCTCAACTAACAATCTAATTAAATATTATGTGAGAGTTGTGCAGATTGTTTAGAGTTTGCTTGGAGGATAATCATAAAAAGTTTAGTTATAGGAGATGGAGAGTATATTACTCAGATTGAATCCACCATGTTTGCTCCAAATTAACCTTCATTATAGGCATTGGGAACCTATTCTTATTAGGACCCCTTTGCCCACCATAAATAAAGAGGAGGTAGACCATGATAAAGATATTAAGGAGGCTAAGTTAAATTTCAAGGCTATGGGGAACAAAAGAGTTGCCTGCAAACCCAAGAAATCTTATTTTTAGGGTGGGAAGCTGTCAAAACTCCCCATGTTAGTGACCACAGAATCATAAATTTAAAAAAAATTTTTTAACCTTTATGAAGGGCCATTTCAATAAAAAAAGGAGAAAATGGTTTTATTGGAATCTCATAAAGGTGAGAAAGGAAACACAAAATCTAAATCCTATGGCATCTCCTCTCTAGATTATTTTTCTGGAGTGAACTCAATGGAGCATCGAAATTTTAAGATGGAATAGATAAATCATACCCAAGTGTTGCTTATTTGCCATGGTGGGAGGAGGTCTTAAAAAGTCTTAATTTTTGATAATTTTATGTTTAATAGCTTCATTATCTGTGTGCATATATATACTGAACCGAATTGATTTACGATTCAATGGTGTTATTAAAAAAAAAATGTATTAAGCTTTTAATTTTCATTAAACGTTTAAAGTTTAAATTTTCATTATTATTTAAAAAGAGTATGTGTATCAAAATACACACATGTTTATATGTAAAATGGATCATTTTAAGGTTTATCGATTTATTCTAAAATAGTTTTCTTATACCGCTTGTTTTACTTTAAATCAATTTGAGTTGAAAACAAGCAATCTTGCTAATTACATTCCTGTGGCTTTTATATTAATTATTTTAAAGTTCATTCTAACATGTGAAGATTTGATTTGTGTTGTTTTTGTTTCAATAAACCCTGGGTAGAATTCTTAGATTAGATTGAGCTGGAGATTAATATTTGCCCTGCCTTAGGCATAGAAATTGAACAACAAGGCTAGTTTTTGCGGGAATTCGAGGAAGGTATAAATAATACCAAAAATTTCATGAGTTAGTCTATTCTAACCTAGAGAGATTAAGTCAGCACTTCATCAAGGTGATTTGTTCAGCTTTTTATTTCCAATATTCAGTCAGATTAACCTCTGCAATGTTTGTACCATTAGCAGTTTGAACATTTAATCTTTAAAAGCAAAATTTGCAGTTACTAAAACAATTTTGCTTTCTCTGTGATGTCAAAATATATTGCTATACATTTGATAACCAACAATATGTCATGCTAGTTTAACTCAGAAGATGGACCCCTGCCTGCCAGCTTTCCTTCAATCCTGCAATGAACACCTAAAATAAAAGACCCCGCTACCTCTACCTTGCGCTGTGAAAGAACTTGAAATGAACTAAAATAATAGTGCGCACTCTATGTGAAGATTGTTTTTACTGAAAGGTAACTATTTTCTTTTTTATTCTTCCCAGGGTAAATTAATTCTCATTAAATCTCTACTCAATCTAATCATAAATATGTATTTCTAAACAATATAGCCTCATATTTAATATTTGCTGTGTTTTCTAATATTTTGTAGTGTGTCTTGGAATCTTAGTTTTAAGATTCCAAGTTGCTTTCAATTTTTGTTTATTGGAGAGTGACGAATGAGTTTTATATTTTTATGCCTCACTTTTTATAAATGCTTTAGCAATTGTACATATTTTAAATCCTTACCTGTAATTATTTTATTATTCAATAATTAATTTGTAAACACTGTGTTTGCACTTTCACAAACCTCCAAAAATCTTTTGGCTGACGACTTTATTGTCTAATTTTCCACAGGTGGGATTTCATTTCTTCTATCTCTGAAAGCGGAAATTAGAATTGTGTTTTTCTTTGTAATTTTACAAGCCGTCAGCAGGAAGATAAAATTTATCCCTTTTAAATACAGGTGAGTGATACTTTCATTCTGCTAAAGTATTTAAAACTTCTAATATTTTCATACTCATGTGCACTCTCCGATAGATTTATTTTTGTATTTATACATGTGCTTTAAATTTATCAGAGCATGTACTCAGAATTTGTTTGTAAGTTTATTTTCTTTAAATGCTGGGGCAGACGTAACTGTTTTTCTAATTATTTGCTTGTCTCCTATTGAGACCTTTAATTCTTATTTTTAGAGTAATTTTCGCCAATCATTTGGCTGGGATTCACCAGTTTAATTATCTTCCTTCCATTTTCAATCATGTTTTTTGGTTGTTCTTGCGGTAAATCAACCACCTTTATTTTAAACATAATAATAGGTGCAGCTTCTACCAACACTTGGCATTCGGAGTCCGAAACATTTTTTTTGGGTCTTGAAAAGCTCATCGGTGCTGGTTTCATTGATTTGTTTCAAGAACGTATTGTTTAAATGTCTAAAAGTGAAAACCAATGTTTGGGTGAATCCTCGGCTGAATAAAATTTGCTTCCTCCCTTTATAATTCGTTTATTTAAAGATCAGTCAGTCTGTCATAGCCTTGCCTTTAGTATTTCTGGTATATGCCTGATTTAACCCTATTTATTGTGTCAATAAATTATACTTCATAATTTATTTTCTCTTAATAAAATTTGAGAATTTGTTTAAACTTAATTTGGCTGACATTTATCTTTGTGCTTTTTGTCTCAATTATCTAAACAATTTAAGATCTCTTGTTTCTCCCTGAGTCTAGTCGACGCAAACTATCATCATCATCTATTCTGATCACAGTAAACAAATTTTCCATGTGATGTGATGTGATGTATTATGGCTTCTCCTTAAACGAAGTCAAAAATATCTCAGCAATTATACGTAGTGATCTGGTGGCGCCCTCTGTGCCAAAATAGATTGATATACAAAATAAAATCTTTCATCTGGCCCAATATATATATATATATTAATTAATCTAAAGAGGAGGAATACAGTCAGAGAAAGGATAACCAGCTTGCAGGAAGACATGTAATAATAAATTATAAGTGACAAGGTATGTATAGAAAAAGGATAGGAATTTTTTTTATTTGTTGTTTGTCTTTTTTTATTTTAGGGAGAGGCAGATGTAGGGTATTTATTTTAAACCCAAGAAAGACCCTAATTATACCAGAAAAGAAAAAAAAAAAGAAAAAAGAAGAAATATTTTTTTTGTTGTTGTTTGTTTTATTCAGCTATATATGTATATTTCATTAAAAATCATTGACAGAATACAGAAAATAAAATAAAATGTGAATAAAATGCAAGATTTTGGCTAATTTTAGCTACAGTTAGAAATCAACTTTTGTCTATGTGTGTGGAAATATGTACATGCATAGATGATCTAACTTAGACAGATGCCTTTATACAAGTCAAGAAGATTAATTAATATTTCAAATTTTAATTCTGTGTAGATGCTAGGGCCTCTATATTCAAATGAATGAAAATTGCTGTCTTCAAACTATTCCAGTATAATATATATAAAAAACTTTATTTGCATATATAAAAAATGTACATGCCCAAAAACAATCATGCAACCCTTTCATTTTTATAAGCAAAGATTTCTTTATCTGTCTAGTGTATATACTAATTAAGCTAGTTGTGCATATGTACTAATTAAGTTATATATTCACCATAATGCAATGTATATATATTATATATTTATAGTTTTCCATTTCACCACCTACACTTTAATTACACGAATAAAGATACTGGAAAAGGTAAATAACTCATCAACATGCATTTCCTGAAAAACTAAAGCAATTCAGTTGACACAGGTATATCAATTTATTAAGATTTGATATAAACTTGTCAAACTTTCTATACTCACAATTTTATCAATATCCCCTTTTCTCAGATAAATAATTTAATAATTAATAATGTATATATAGAGTGGATCATGTTATAGCTGTATGTATAAAAAATTTGACATCTTTAAATAATATATATATATATCTTACTTTTTGCATTCTCATTGCTTCACTATAGGAAGGTGGGGGATCTTCAAAATTTAAATCATTACTTATATGAGTTACTGGTACTACTGGTTGTCCACGATTATTTGGAGGAATATTTTGTAATGTATTTTCAATAGAAGTATTATTGTTGGAAGAAGAATTATTCTGAGCCGACTGCATTTGTTTTTGTTTTTGTTTACAAGAAACACAACAACCTAAATTAAAATAATATATATAAAACATATAATAAAAATTCCTTACATTTACAATTGTATGTTTTTAATATCAACTATATACTGAAGTTTGGCTTTATAAATTATACCTGTCATTATCAAACAAAGATTATTTAAGCTAATTGTTTGCTGTGAAAATTATAGTTTTCAGCATTTCTACATAATCAGCTTAAATGATATTTACTACTAGATATTGGAAAATGTGATATTAATATGATGCAACTACATATCCTGATTATTCAAAAATGGATTTTTATATCTTTTAACTGTAGAAATCTTCAATTTTTCTAGCTGCAAAATATATATTTCGTACAATACTTTGTTTTGAAATCACTCCACACACCTACTTATGTATAGAAAATTAAAACTACTTTAAAATATATTACCTAACTAATAATTTAGAAGTGTTGATTTTTGTCATGAAGATGGTAGTCAATTAAATACTATTTGACTCTTTTATGTCATCTTTATTTCTTATTTCCATATTTGTGAATTCTTTAAATTGCTCATTTATTAAGAATGGAGGATGATGTATGTTGGAAATACAAAAAAGATTAAGTGAAATATTTGAGTAGGAGATTGAAATGGAGATGGATTTACTGCTACATATGATGACAATAGATGGACAGTTGAAGTCTTAAACCAGATTTCAAGAAATTGTAAAAGACTCAAAAAGAGACCACATGTGAAATTAAAAGACTATGGATTGGAGAAACTGGATTGAACTTTGAGAGATTTTTAATTTGCAGTGCATTAATAATGAATGAATATGATGATAATAATAAACTTCCTTTATTACATGAGAAAAAGAATTCATTTTAAGCAAAGTCTGTGTAATGCAGATAAGAAGAAATTCAGATGCAACTAAAAAAACTTCAGTCAATGCTACACTACTTGTTCCAGGTTTCAGATTTTCATAAAACACATAAATGACTTGAGTTAATATTTTAAGTATAGACTTGAATAGTATAAACCCTATAAGAGCTACTTACTGATTGTTTTTTGTATGATCATATTTTTTTCCTGAATAAAGTTGTATATAGTCAAAATGTGGTACTTGCATGAATTGTTGTCATTAATAATGAGCAATTTAAAGAGACTGTGGCTAAGATAAATTTGTTTACTAAAGATATTACATATATATTTTTTGGGAGGGGAGAAAGAACAATGTAACATATACTATATTTATGAAAGTTACTGATTGAATAGTAAACACCTCCTTCTATGTCCACAGCTTGATTAATCCCACTTCAAGTGGGGTTTCTGGTGAAGATTATTCATCTCCAGATTGCTCAATCTGAAGCCATTTTCTCCTTGAGTGACATCTCCTGCAGATCTCTCTTCACTTGGTCAAATTCATCTCGTCTTCAGTCTGCCCCTGGGCCAGTTCCTCAGTGGTTCCATTTCCATAATCTTCCTTTCAACATAATTTTCTTATCTTCTCTTAGCGTGTCCAAACCAGCTCAACCTTGATTCTTTCATTTTTTCACTGATTTTCCTCACCATTTTTTTATATTATTATCATCAATAGATTTAGAAAAGAATCATTCAAAGATTTCGCTATAAGACATATATTTTCTTATAAATGAAATGTTTCCACTAAAAATGGACTTTATTAAAAATGTAAAAATCTCACGATGTTGTGATTAATTTGTTTTGACATACATATGGTTCTTACAAATAGATTTTGAAAAATAAGCTAGTATTTGTTTAAATACCTAGCCCAAATTGAACTTATATAGTCATATAGTGTTACAGATAAATAACTAGCTATTCATAGCTTTCTTATTTCAACTAGTAATCACTGTATTCTAGTAGAAATAAATAAGCAGATTCAGTAGAAAAGAATAAAACAGCAAAAACAATATCATTTTCAAATCAGTGTTTTTATTTATTCTCTTACGTTTAGAATATTATGCAAAAACTTAAAAAATAATATTGAAGAGAACAAAAAATTTAAACTTTATTAATATTGATATTAACAAATACAATAAACAAAAAAATAAGAAAAACAAAAAGTAGAAGGGAAATAAAACAAGGCAAAGCTCTCCATACAGCAACGCCACCCTGTGCCAACCAGAGTAATCAATGGATGCCAAAAGGCTTGTGCATAAAATCCTTATCTAATGCCTACTCATCCAATATCCCCAGACTAGTTTCTGGCTTGTGGCTTTGTCAGTGAGGAGCTTTGGATCTGAGAGCACTGCACCTAGATCTTAGGATCTAATGCAATGCTCCAGCAACCACCTTTTATCTCAACTACAAAACTATGAGAAGGAAACTGAAAACACAATAATATTTTCAATCCAAGATCAATAACTTATATAGTCATATGGGTATAAGAGATGGTGATTATGTGATGTTTAGTAGAAGAAAAATATTGATAATAATTAAAAGTGTCATGTATATAATATTTTTATTCTTCATCATTATCTTGGCATAAAAAATGTAATATTTTTTTTTATTCTTAATGATTGTACAAAAATATATACAAAAAAGATGTTAAAAAACCTAGAGGAATAATTTAAAAAAAGATTTTAAAACTATACATCTTTAAACATTATTTAAAACATTTTGATAGATACTTCAACAATTATGTGGAATATTGTAATAAATTTTGCTTATGATTTTATAGAAATAGTGGCCCAAATGTTTTATATATTTATTATTTATAGTTTGATTAATGTAAGTTTTAGATATTGTAAAAATATTGATAAAATAAAATTAATGGATCCATAGAAAAAATTGGTAAAAAACATCTATCAAAAACATTATTTTTCAGACATAGAGAAATATTTATGTTCCTTTACTAATATGCTATTTCTATCAAGTTTAATTCTATGGTTAATTTTATTTATTTATTTATTTATTTATTTCTATCAAGTTCTATGGTTAATTTTATTTATTATGGTTCCTTGGTATTATTAATTTGATCAAGGAAATTTGTAGTTGATAACTTTTTTGAATTCATGGTTATCAATTTTTATTTTCTTCTTGAAAGGCTGTTAAACATTTTTTTTTTACCTTTTATTTTTAATCTTAATTTCTTATTTTCATGTGATTACTTTTGCAACCTATCTGAAGCTGTGAAACATTATTTGCAAAACAACCACATAATCTGCAAATCCAGACAGCTTCAATAATGTCCACTTATTTTTTACTTCCTTACCTTTTCAGTTTAATCAACAAAATACTTCTTATAAAACTGCTGTAAAATGTTTTGGAAATATGGAATAGCGCTGTACTACATCCTTATTAAAGTTATTCTTGTTAGTATCAACATGAAATCTTATTTTTGTTGCTGCCTTTTGATATTTTTCAGAATAAAACAATATATTCCAGATCTATGTCTTGATGAATCAATACTTTAATAACTGTAGGAATCCTTATATATCAATGCCTTTTTGTAATCTATGCAGTGAAAACATAATGTGAACTTTCCAAATACTTAGTTATAATCTACTGTGCTAAAATCACTTCTAAATACAGTTCTTTTTTCATTGCTTTAAATACAAAGTTTATTATAAATATCAAGGTAAAGATTTTATATACAACTAATAGAAGTTATTATTATTTTATATTATAATGATTTAATAAATTGTATTTAATATTAAAACATGTACTATGAATCAAATTAAAAATATTAATTTTTAATACGATTTGAGGGAATTATACATATGTAAATACATGACAATGATTCAGTTTTATGTTCCAACAAGTAAAATGGGCACTAGTATAAATGAAAGGTTTCTTATAGTAGTGCAATTTTTCAATTTTAAAAAAATTAGACTGTGATAGATATATTGTTCTCATATACATAAATAAAACTCTTTATTTTGCAAACCAAATATTATTTCTCAGGTAGATTTATAGAATCATTTTATTATATACTCATTCCCAAATACCATTAAATATTTGGCAGCCAATATAAGTCCTGATAAACACTGAAGACTACCACAATATAAATACTGAATATTTTCACTATATACATATATATTGTAATGATCAGATTTGTACATTCATGCAACAAAATCCAGAGTTTTCGAAAATTGCATCAAGGCTGATCTAGATGAAAAATTGAGACCACAAATCAGATCACACCTCAGCTACTTCCCCAACACTCCATGACTTACTACCCTATGCATGACATATATGAGGCTACACTTGGAAATTTTTTAGTTCTCATGCCAGCAATAGCAAAGGGTGGAGCAAAAGACTCAAAGAAATATTAACTAAATTACCAATACCTTAAATAAACACACATATCTATGGCTGGCTAGATAATGCATATTTCAATAATCAACACTAATATTAAAAAATTAAATAAGATTTGGGATGGATTACAAATGATACACAACACAGTGGTTATGATTTAATATACTTTAATTATTAAAAATAGATTAAATAAGCATGAGTGCATTAAATGGCACACAGGTGTAACAATGATAAGCAAGTGTAAAAACAAAATCTCATGTGATGCACTATAATTTAAGAGTTATAACAGTTTTAATAATCTACGATCTATTTACACCTTAATTTGACTATGCCCTCTTTATTCAGTTTGCGATGGTTAAGTTGGTCCAAGAATGATGATTTATCACCACAATGGTCATTTCATAATACATAATGAGCTGCAATAGTCTCTCTATGCAGATTATATATGTACAAAACCAGATTACATATTCAGATCAATGCTGAAATATTACATTACTTCATGGAGGAATGAACTGGAGCTTAGTAGTATGACTTCAGATACTACAGCATTATATATATATATATATATATATATATATATATATATATATATATATATATATATATATATATATATATATATATATTGTGACCTTCTGGTTTGGCACCAGAAATAGTCATTGTAGTAGTGTGGTAGTATATCAGTAATATCTGATATAATCCTATTTTAAAAAAAAATGAAATAACGTGAAATTTGTAAAAAAAAATTTATTTTGACTTAAAACTGTAATCAAAAGTGTAGTTATAGTTGACCGATTTCTTAAATGTTTAGTATCTTGTTTTGGGATATAATCAGTGATAGAATAAGGAGTAGTTTGTTATATGCATAATCAGCACAGTCTGAGTTGATACTTGCTTGTTTTATTTGTTCATAAAGCAGTATTCAGTTTTGTTAGAATGATTTTCTAGTCCATTTGTTTTATACATTTTAAATTTATAGCATAAACAGTAAAATATGTTTCACTCATCATCATTCACATTGTCATTTCAGTCATATCAGTGTAATACCTATAGCATATTACTACTGAATATTCATGCATTATCCAACTTCATTTTTCATTCATATGTTTCATTAAACCATTAAAGATCCCACATCACATTCAAATATTTAATTTTAGCAATAGTAGTATTAAAAAATCTAGCTTAATTACATTTTAAATAAATCAATGGATTATAGATTGGTAAATTATTTAATGACAAATACTGTAAAATATTTTATTTATTAAAACAATTGTCATCAATTTTATTCTACTGCTTTAAAAATATTTAATTATTAGTTCAATATTTTTTTTCCCCATTTATTTAAAAGACGAAATAATTTTTTTTTTCATCTCTATTTTTTTTTTATTGTCTCAAGTTTTTGCATAATTAAGTAGGTTTGCAAGTGGGAGGAGCGATTGACAATCTTTTTCTGATGATGTTAACACTGTTGTAAATAATTGGAAGAGAACAGTTTGAGGTAATGATTATTAAGAAAAAATCTATAAAAGGAATACTTATTACTTTTAAGAGGGCAGTCTATTATTATTACTTCAGTCAGTCGGTCAGTCAATTATTAAAACTTTTACGAGGGCAATTATAGCTAACCAAGGACAGCTATAACTAAGTTTATTTAGCAAAGTTTAATAGTGAAATCTATTATGCCTCTTCCAGAGTTCAAGTTGAAAATTTAAATATATTATTTGTTTGCAAAATGTGTACTTAAAAACCACTAAAAGATATGTCAGTTTTGCTCCAGCTGATCATTTAAATTGTCCCAAGGTTATGCTAAAGTACATGTAAGTGTTATATTCTATTATTCAAGATAAATTATTATTATTTAAGAAATGGGAATGCTTGATAGGACTGTGAAATTGTTTTATTTAAATGTAAAATTAATAGGAAAGGATAAAAGAATGTTTGTTTATTTTATAACAATTAATTTTTTAAGTTTTAATCATACTATGAAGGGAATATCTGCAACATGTGTCATATATATGTGGGAAAGATGTGAACTGTTATTAAACATTTTCAGAACTTTAATAAACAAATTTTATGCTAAATATAAGAGAAAATTCAAAATATACACAAGAATTATGTAATTTTATTGTCATATGTATTAGAACAGCGGTGCAATTATTTCTATTTTTACCTTTGAAAAAAAAAATATGCAAGATTAAATATGTCATTAAATGTACTTTAATAATTATTTGTTCTTCTAGACTAATAGGAGGAATGAAATTGTAAATGGATAAAGTTATGTGACATTGCTGTATTAATATTACCAATGAGTTTATCTAAACAAATATTATTAATTGAATGACTATGTGTATTCCTGAATGGCTTTACAATTGTGAAATCAAATTTTAAATATATCCCAGGAATGAAGCACAAACTTAAATTTTATTTGCGTTGTGGAATATTCATTGCTTAATTAATAAAATTCTATATAATATCGACAGCAATTCATTAGTTGATAACTAAAAACATTGAATATGCTCTTATGGATTCAACAAAATATTGTTTCGTTTCTCCTGCAGAAAATGTGCTGTTTTGTGTTAATATTTGTCTTGTGCATTATAATTATCATTCGTATTCATTTGGAGACATGACAAGGAAAGTCATGTAAAACTATTTATAAACTTTTCATTTAGTTTGGAGAAAAAAAAGAAAATAACTTTATTATTATTATTTAATAGCATATTAGATAGTATTAGTTAAGAAATGTTATTATTGTATCTATTATTATTACATGTATTGTTGTATTTTTCTTCAAGAACATCTCATAGATAGCATAATGAAAGAATACATTATGTTGGTAATTTATATTATTGTTATTATTTTAAGATACATTTGGTCGTGTGTTAAGTGTGTTATAATCAATGGAAGAATCCATTTATAGACCAATAGGGGTGAAGAAGTATTTTTTTAAAAAAAGAGTTCATTATATTAAATCTTACCGTATATATTTCTTTTTTATAAATTAGAATACCATTATTTTCAAGAATTATTTCATCTATAACATACAATTTTATTATTTATTTAGGTTCAATTTAACTACAGATTCGTGCCAATATTAATGCATTATATTATATAAAAAAATATTTGTCTTGCTTTGTCCATAGTAATTAGTATTTTATTCTCCAACTGTTCTTTGAACATTACCAGGTCCTAAATATTGTCAGATATGAGATATTTATTCTTTATTAATTCTAGCAATAATTAATATTTTAACAGTAATTCTTTGCTTACTGTGATTTTAAATGGTCTGTATATCATATGCTTATACATGTGTGTGTCTATTATCAAACTTATTTATAATTATATGTAATTGCAAGTAAAAATGATTTTAAATCAATTGGATTCAGAAGGAAAAGATGATCAATCATTTTGAAGAATTGGAAAGTTATTTAAGAGAGAATTATTATTTCTTTGTTATGACTGAATGAAAAGTATTTTTGTGGCTATATGCTATAAAGTTCACAATGTTTATAATATTTTATGGGATTGAATCAGTGTATTTGTTAGTTGAATATTTAATATGGGTAGTTTGCCCAGTGCAGTGTAGTGCAGTGGTCTTCAACCACCGGTCCACACAAGTTGTCTGTCGGTCCACAGCTAGACTGCAAGAAAGCTTATAATAACAAAATAATAAGATTTTAAACTTTTAATTAATATGAACAATTTTTATTTATTTTTTCATCACATTTATTAAAAAAAAAGAAACAGAACAAAAATACCACAAAATCTAATCAATCATACATAAATTAATTTGTTTTTCTATTTATCACAGATGATTATGGGGGGGGGTAGAAAAAAGTTTTTTATTACACAAACTCCAGTTGCCTTTTGATAGCCAATCACAGCTGCTTGTCAGCATTGTTAAAACAATAAAATGTAACATGACTTTTTTTGATCTATTAAATTTTTTCTACTCTCTCTTTTAATATTTCATTTTCAGTGGTTTTTTTGGCTATAAGGCTTTTTTTTTTTGACTTTAACTCTTTATTTTGGAAATCAATTTTTATTACCTTTTTTTTAAAAAATAAAAACCAAAAAATAAGTTCTGTTTCTAACTTTTGCAAAGTATTTCTCAATACACCCCCACCACCCCAAAATATAGTAAGATCAAAACTTTTGACTTTTTCAAGTTTCGTTTTCTTTTTTTGTTGTTGTTGTTTCAAAATACACCCACTTTTTTTTGGCCTATAAGGCAATATTTTTTTTAGGCTTTATTTGTATACCATTAAAATACTAAAACTTTTATTTTTAAAACCAATTTCTGTTACCTTTTTTTAACAATAAAAACAAACCAAAAATAACTTTGGTGTCTATCTTTTATCTCAGTGTTGACAACGTATTTCTCAAACCCCCCCCCCAATAAAAATTTATCTGTAAACTTCTGCTGGTCCACAAATCTTATCCTTACTTTTACCGGTCCGCAGGTGTGAAAAGGTTGAAGACCACTGGTGTAGTGTATGGAATTGCATATTTCTTTTCTTATTCATGTATTGTAGTATTTTGATAGGAGTGGATTGAGTCCTCCTTTTATATTTGATATATTGAATTAAATGTGTATGAAGCTAGAGATGTTATCTCCCTGATTTACATTTGGTGATGTGTTATTTTACCAGTTATTTAGTGTTAAAGATAGACTTGGAAGTTATTGTTATATTTACCTGATTTGAAGTATAGAAATCTTTTATCCCATGTGTATTGGATGTTTTCCAGCTTATGCTATAGCCTAGTGTTTGATAGTTTATAGATAAAAAAGAAGAATAAAAGGAAAGTATAGTGTCTTATAAAACAGCTGTATTGTAGTTAATAAATAAAGATTGATTGATCTTCACTTTCATCCATATTATGATTATATTGAAATATCATAAGCAAACCGATTAGATTGATTAAAATTATTTATTTATTGTCTTTGACCCACAGTATAATACAG
This sequence comes from Epiperipatus broadwayi, assembly GCA_028023455.1. Lineage (NCBI taxonomy): Eukaryota > Metazoa > Onychophora > Udeonychophora > Euonychophora > Peripatidae > Epiperipatus > Epiperipatus broadwayi. The sequence continues at coordinate 53,959 of JAQFVV010012586.1, forward strand.
ATTCATGCACAAATTGTTAATTTTGATATAAAAAAAATTGTTGTAAGTGTAGAACTTTACTTATCATGTTAAAACCTTTTTTTAGTAATCATTTAAGCTTCATCTCATTGATTTTTATCATTTAATCATAATTTGCATAAATAATCAAGCAAAGATAGGACATAGTTAAAGAATACAAGGATTTACTTTATTTTGGAAAAGCAGAACCTAGTTATTCAATAGAATACTTTACTTCAAAATTACAAAGAAAAATACATTTAATTAATAGAAGTATTTATTTTCTTTGGTAAGATAGTCCAATATTATCCTAGTTTAAATCCCCTTATTTTAATTTTATTTAAGATACTTTTAAAGTAACAATGCAAAATCTTAATTTGTTCAGTGTAATTAGAATATTAATCTATGTTGTTATCATTGGTAAATGAATATTATCCAGCAAAATGCTGAGTATAAGATAATTTAGTAATTAGTTACTAAAAGTGTAAGGTCATATTTATTTATTTTTTATTCTTGTATAAGTCTATCAGAAATCACTGATAGCTAAAAAGCCATTTTTTATAGCAAATGATAGGGACTTATTTAGTTCATTAAATGTTTCAAATAAAATGTTTACCAATCTATCAAAATGTTCTGATGAATGAAATATAGTAGATGTAAAAGGTTAATGAATCATGTTGTATTATATTTTCTTGTATAACCTGTACTCAATGATATTAAATCCCTTTGGAATTTGTGTTCATACCAATAAAAGAAAAGTAAATGTTGATTTAGCTATTTTCTATTTGATTAATAAATATTTTGTTATCTAAATTTGTATTTGGAGTTTCTTCTATAGCTTTCATTCGTGTTTCACACTTCCACACATGCTTATACATTTATTTTATTTAATATAACATAATTGTATTTTATTTAATTATAATAAATCTCTAGATATGATGATATTGATTTACTTGATTCAAACACTATATGAGATGCCAATTACCTACTGATCATTTTTAAAAGGGATTTGTTATTTAATTTTTGTTTAGATGATGAATTGAAATCAAAACATGCCCGATTTCTTTCATTACCTAACTGCAAATATCTAATTAGGGTATTGTTTGGTTTATAATATTATTTTCATAGTGTTAAATAATAATTTGAGGTATAGAAATGTTTGATCAAGCCATACCATAAGTTAATTCCCTGATATCTTCAATTTTAATTTAGATTAGATTAGTGAGTAATTAAAATTCAGTAATGAAAAGTTTAGTTTGAGTTTAGATCTAATAAATTATACATTACAATTTCTAAAATATTATTTTTTATTTTATTTTAGTTATTAGTTTAATTGTATAATATAGTAGAGGTTGTTCAGTGCATATGGATGATGGGAGGAGATGAAATATAAAGTATAATTAGTTAATTTTAACTGGTAGAATTTTACCAATTTAATTTTGTCTAACATAGAACTTAATAGATGTTTATTACTATTAGTAATAATATTTTCTCCCACATCTAATGTACATTGTACACCTCATACTCCTCTGTATCCCTCAACTGAGTTAGTTTTAGGTGAAAGCTTTAATTAAGAGCCTCATGAGTAGATTTAGGTAAAGTTAAATAAATATTTTATTCTATGATCCATAGAATTGGCGCCCCCTGGGTAATTGTTAGTGTTGGTGATAGGTGTGAGGTGTTACAATATATATATATATATTACATTACTAGAAGGTGTGTGCATCTCGAATGTGTAATTACTCAGGGAATTCAGTACCAAGTGCTTAGTTCCGATGGACTGCATGATTTGCTGTGAATAAATAGAACATATAGTTTGGTGATCAGAGCACCTTATAAAAACAATCTAGACCCTCATGTTCCAGTTCTAAAAAAGAGCTGTCAGAACTAAGTAGGTGGGGTGGCCATTAAATTCAAAAGCCCACTCATGTAAAAATCATACAGCAAGGTATAAATGAATGTATGCACTTCCTAAAGGCACATTCACCATGCTAAGGACCCAAGTTCGAATTGTATGCTAGTATTGTCACTGGTCAGGCCAGCAACACCTGAAGAAGAGGGGAGAAAAATACCTCTTGAAACGTTGTGCATATACTAACCTGTTTGCTGTGATATTATTAACAGTTAGTGCATATACTAACCTGTTTGCTGTGATATTACTAACATTTGTTTGCTGTGATATTACTAACAGTTGGTGCATATACTAACCTGTTTGCTGTGATATTACTAACAGTTGAATGCATTTGGAATATTTAACTAAAATTAAACTTTTCTAAAGACATTCAACACACATATTAGATGATGGAAATAGTTCAATATAAAAATACAGCTAGAACACCATCATCACAAACCTTCAGAAAAATACTAAGTATTCGGTATGGACCCGATACTATATCAAACTTTAGACATTATGAAAAACTATGTCTAAAGCTGACTAAAGTAGAAAATCATTTAACTTTCTTATGTAAATGTAAATGAGAAGGGATATTTCCTAAAAGTTTGCAACTAAAACCTCCAATTCACTCTCAGAGAGCTAAGAAAATTACTCAGAGAGCATGTGAAGCTCTATTAAGAGAAAGAATAAATGTTCAATGGTTTTCTAAGTATCAAACAATGCATTCAATTAATAATGTAGAATGTCTTCTAAAAAATAAACTTACTGATGATGACTACATGAGAGTTTTTCAAGCAGTAAGAAGTATTCTATATTACAAGGAAAAATAAAAGAATGTTATAAGAAGAAACTTGCTAACCTACATGGGCATATCAAAAATCATAATTTAAACATCTAACAGATACTGAAATTTCTGTTCTTGAAAGAGGATTAAACTTTGCTGTAACACCATCTAATATCCCCTTATTAGATATAATGGCAGCCATTGAGGAAGTCACTCAAAAATTGCCTTTAGAAGAAGAAGCAGAATTATGCTGGAGAATAAAAAGAACACTTGACAAGCAACAAAAATTGTAGTCAAACATATTCTATGGGGAGAGAAAAGCAATTAAATCTCTCAAAGCAGATAAATCTATAATTATTCTACCTGCTGCCAAAGGCAATGCAACAGTTGTAATGGATACAATTGATTATGACAACAAAATACAAGAACTCCTCACAGCAGGCCAATATAGAAAAGTGACAAAAGATTCAATACTAAGTATGGAAACAAAATTACAAGCATTACTCAGAAAGCATCGCAAGTACTTCATGGATTCAGAAAAGAGTAAAATAATATCATATTTCAGCAAAATTCCTCATCTTTATGGTCTACCTAAAATCCATAAGAATCATGTTCCATTATGACCTATTGTTAGTTATAGAGATTCACCTTGCCAGAATTTGGCAAGATTTCTCCTCAAAGTTCTAAGTCCTTTGGCATTCAAGACCCAATCATTTGTCAGGGATTCTAGACACTTTGTAGAATTAATCAAGAACATGAATATTGAAAGAACTGACTTACTGGTAAGCTTTGGTGTGGAAAGTTTATTCACAAATGTAGCATGTGAAGAAGAATTGTCTAACTGTAAAGAAAAGATTAAATGATGATAATAGTTTACAAACTAGAACAGCTCTTCCTATTGATAGTATAATGGAACTATTAACATTCTGTATAAAAACAACCTACTTTTAATATAACACAGAATTCTTCCAACAAAATCAAGGAATGGCTATGGACTCACCATTATCTCCCTTGATTAGCAATATTTACATGGAAGAACTTGAAACCACAGCCATAAAAAGTATTCCTTATCCACCTAAAATTTGGCTTCACTATGTTGATGATACATTTGTTGTATGGCCGCAAGGTGAAGCATTGCTACAAACTTTCTGGACACACATCAACAATATATCCCCTTCAATTAAATTCACAATAGAACCAGAACAAGAACAAAAATTGGCATTCTTGGATGTTCTTGTGACAAGACTGCCTCATGGAAAAATCAAAACTACAGTTTACGGAAAACCTACGCATACAGGAAAATACCTAGTCTAACATCTAATCATATCAGAAACACAAAACATGGAGTTATATTAATACCATGGAACAGAGCAAAAGAAGTTTGTTCAGAAACTGGTGATTTGGAGAAAGAAAAGATCTATATAGAACAAACTCTTAAGAAAAATGTTATCCATCAGCTGTTATTAAGAAAACATTAAACAGACAACAAAAAGAACCATCAAGAGAAAAGACAGTTATTGGTACTGTAGTGTATCCATACATTCCAAAAATAGCAGACAAATTAAGGAAAATCTGCAATCAGTATCACATCAGAACAGCTTTCCAGAGCCATACCACACTATGAGGAATTCTAACATCTACAAAGCCTAAACTTGAAATGCTGCAAAGAAAAAACTGCATCTATGAAATACCATGTAAATGTGGAAGAACATATATTGGTGAAACCAACCGTCCCATTCAAAAGTGCTTGCAAGAACATAAACTGATGATTAGAAGAGAAAAACAGATGTGTCTAAAGTAGCAGACCATGTATGGACAAATGAACATACATTTGATTGGGAAAATACAAAAATACTGGACAAAGAAGAAAAGGTACAAAGAAGAAATTTTAAAGAAGCTGCTCACATGACAATGGCAAAAAATCCCATAAGCCAACCTAGTGTGACTATACATAATGTATGGAAATCACTAATCAACTTTGCTCTGAGGAAAAAGTGGAGAAATCAGGAGGAACCTCATAGATAAGTATATGAAATTACTACATACTGTTGCCTTTGGCAGGATGGCTCAGTTGGTTAGAGTATTACCTTAAAAATTCAATTATCAAGAATCTAAAGACCCATGTTCAAATCCCATGCTAGTACTGTCACTGGTCAGGCCAGCAACACCTGAAGAAGAGGGGAGAAAAATACCTCTTGAAACATTATGCATATATTAACCTGTTTGCTGTGATATTACTAACAGTTAGTGCATATACTAACCTGTTTGCTGTAATATTACTAACATTTGTTTGCTGTGATATTACTAATAGTTGGTGCATATACTAACCTGTTTGCTGTGATATTACTAACAGTTGAATGCATTTGGAATATTTAACTAAAATTAAACTTTTCAAAAGACATTCAACACACATATTAGATGATGGAAATAGTCCAATATAAAAATACAGGTAAAACACCATCATCATAAACCTTCAGAAAAACACCCATAAGTACTATATGCATTAACCAATATATATATATATATATATATATATTCCATGGAGGTGTAGTGTGTTTAGCTCAAATTCAATTGACCAATAATTAAAGTTTCTTCTGTGACAATGACCTATTCAAAGCTGCAGCATCATACATGAAAAAAATACTACATATATTTTCCTCAGCATATTCTGTTCAGGGCCATGGAAAATAATTGTTGAATCCCCATGATTTGGGCATCCATACCCAGGAAAAAATACTACATATGTTTTTTGCCCAAACATGCTGAGATCCACCATGATTTGTTCAGGGTCATGTAGATAAGTATCAGCCTGACATTGAGGAGACATGCCTGAAGAAAAAATCCTATGTAATGGTCAGATTTGTACATTCATGCAACAAAATCCAGAGTTTTGACAAATTACACCAAGGCTGATCTAGATGAGAGGTTGAGATCTTGAGTCAGATCACACCTCAGATCCTTCCCCAGCACTCCATGACTTACTAACCTATGAATGATATATATGAGGCTACACTTGGAGTTTCTTAGTTCACATGGCAGCAGTAGCAAAGGGTGGAGCAAGAGAGTCAGAATATATTAACTAAGTTACTAATATCTTAAATAAACACACACATCTACAGCTGGATATATACTGCATATTTCAATAAATAACACTAATATTAAGAATTTTAATTAAGATTTGGAATTGATTACAAATGATATGCAACACAATGGTTATGATTTAAAATACTTTAAATATTAAAAATAGATTAAATAAACATGATTGCATTGAATGACACATGCAGGTGTAACAATAATGAGCAAGTGTGAGAACAGAATCTCATCTGATGCACTATAATTTAAGAGTTATAACAGCTTTAATAATCTATGGTCAATTTACACCTTAATTTGACTACACCCTACTTATTAGGTTTGTGACGGTTAAGTTAGTGCAAGAATGATGCTTTAGCATCATAACAGTTATTAAATAATACTTAATGAACTGCAATAAGCCCTCCATGCTGATTATATATGTACAAGCCCAGATTACATATTCAGATCAATGCTGAAATATTACATTACATTATGGAGGAATGAACTGGAGCTTTGTAGTATGACTTCAGATACTACAGCATTATATATATATATATTGTGCCGGACGAAAGCTTTTAACTTTCGTCTATCAATCTATTCTGATATGGAGAGCGCCACCAGACCACTATGTGTCTAGAAAATTTGTTTACTGTGACAGAATAGATGATGATGATGGTTTGCGCTGACTAGACTCAGGGAGAAACAAGAGATCTTAAATTGTTTAGACAATTGAGACAACAGCACAAAGACAAACATTAGCCAAATTAAGTTTAAACATATTTAATAAAATTTTATTAAGAGAAAATTAACTTATAAGAAAAGTTTATAAGTTAACAAATATGATTAGCTCAGGCATGTACCAGAAAGACTAAATGCAATGCTCTGGCAGATCTACTGATTCTCTAATAAACAAACTTAAAAGGGAGGAAGCAAATTTCATTCAGCAGAGGATTCACTCCAAACATTGGTTCTCACCCTCAGATACTTAAACAATATGTCCTTGAAATAGATCAAAGAAATCCAGCGCCAATGAGCTTTTCAAGGTCCAAAAATTGGTCAGACCCCGAATGTCCTTATATCGGTATGAGCTGCACCTATTACTATGTTTAAAATAACGGTGATTGATCCACCTCAAGAACAACCAAAAATATGCTTGAAACAGAGTAAAATAATTAAAATTGGTGAATCCCAGCCAAACGATTGGCGAAAATTACTTTAAAATTAATAATTAAAGTCTCAATAAGGGACAAGTAAATAATTAGAAAAACAGTTATGTCTGCCCCAGCATTTAAAGAAAATAAACTTACAAACAAATTCTGAGTACACGCTCTGATAAATTTAAAGCACACATAATAAATACAAAAAGAAATCTATCAGAGAGTGCACATGAGTACGAAATATTAAAAGTTTAAATACTCCAGCAGAACGAAAGTATTGCTCACTGGTAATTTAAAAAGGGATATATTTTATCTTCCTGCTGACAACTTATAAAATTACAAAGAAAAACAATTCTAATTTCCGCCTTCAGAGATGTAAAAAATGAAATCCCCACCTGCAGAAAATTAGACAATAAAGTTGTCAACCAAAAGATTTTGGAGGTTTAGCAATAGGGCAAACATAGAGTTTAAAATTAATTATTGAATATTAACATAACTACAGGCAAGCATTTAAAAGGCATAACTGCCAAAGCATTTATAAAAATACATAAAATAGAAAACTCTCTCGTCACTCTCCAATAAACAAAAATTGACAGTAACTTGGAATCTTAAAACTAAGATTCCAAGACACACTACAAAATATTAGAAATTGCAGCAAATATTAAATATAAGGCTATATTAATTACTTAAGCTTATGAATACATATTTAGGATTAGACTGAGCGGAGACTTAATGAGAATTAATTTGCCCTGGGAAGAATAAAAAAGAAAATAGTTGCCTTTCAGTAAAACAATGTTCACTTGGAGTGTGCACTATTACTTTAGTTCATTTCAAGTTCTTAGACAGCAGCAAGGTAGAGGTTCCGGCTTCTTTTAGATGTTTAAGTCATTACTGGAGCAAATTTGGAAGTTAGGGATCCGTCTTTTGTTGAGTTAGCAAGCCATTCGGGTGGTGATAACACGTATAGTATTTGTCATCTTGTTGTAAGCAAAAGGATTTAATAACAGCTAATTTCCTTTAAGAATTTAAATGTCTGAACTGATATCAACATTCACTTGCGAAACAGCTTGTCTAGTTACGAATAATGAATTAACTAACTCTCCAAATTTTTGGGGCTATTTATATCTCGCTCCATTTCCCACAAAACACTTTCCTTATTGTCCAATTTCTATGCCTAAGGCAGGGCAAATATTAATCTCCCGCTCAATCTATCTAGGAATTCTACCCAGGGATTATTGAAATGAAAACAACTACATAAAAATCAAATCTCCACTTTTAGAATTGTTTACAATAATTAAAATAAAAGCTACAGGAATGTAATTAGCTAGGTTGCTTGTTTTTTAATTAATTGATTTAAAGTAAAAACAAGCGGTATAAGAAAATTATTTAAAATAAATCGATAACACTGAAATGAACCATTTTACATATAAACGCTTGTGTATTTTGATATACGTATTCTTTTTTAAATAATAAAATTTAAACATTAAACGTTTAATGAAAATTAAAAGCTTAATAAATATTTTTGGTAATAACACCATTGAAATGAATTTCAATTTGGTTCAACTGCCTCAAAACGGATCAAAAAAAAAAATTCCTGTAACTTTTTTTTTAAAAACTATAAACACTTTAAAAATATTCTTAGAAATTTGGCCGAATGTTTGCCTCGCACTCATGAAAAACAAAACAATATTTCATTTTAATCAAAACCTTTCTCCATTCTCATAATTTTTTAACAAAATCCTTTTTTTTATTTTTATTAAAAACAATCCGTCCGATTGCTAAATACTGAACCCTTAACTTTTGTCTGGCGGTTCTTTTACTCTGTTTACTAACTTATTGAAATAAGTTCCTTTCCCTCTCTTATATTTTTTTAACTTATATAATTTTCTCTTGTCTTTTTCACGTTCTATTTTGTTTTCTATCTCATATAATGGAAAACTGTTTTGCCAAGCAAAACACCTTTCTACTAAGTGTCCCCTTTTACTACTCATACTATCAGCATTAGTATACGGAAAGAATTTATCGTCTATGAACTTTTTGACTGTTTGATCTAAGATCCTTTTATATATGGCTTCTATTTCAACCCTAAAATCATATTTCCTAATCTTTTTATTAATTCTTTTCTTCTTTTCAAACTCATATTCAACACAAACAGTTATTAAAACCAATTTATTTTTAGTTTCATGTGGAAACTCTTCTGCCTGCTTTTCTGTTTTTACCTTACAACTTTCTTCTATTGCTTTATTTACATTTACTAAATTTTCCGCCACACTCTCTACTTGTAACCCTTCTGTGCTTATTTATTTCTAACTTTATTTCCACCTTCTCTGCCCTAACACTATCCTGTGCTACCTTAATTTCTATATCTTTTATGACCTAAACTTTTTCTACTTAGTGCTACCTTAATTTCTATATCTTTTATGACCTCAACTTTTTCTACTTTTTGAGTTTCTTCTACTTCTCCCATTATTTCTCTTCTCATTTCTTTAATTTCCCTAATCATTTCTTCCTTCATTGCCTGCTGGCCCTGCTTAACTTCACTAATTTCTTCCTTTATTTCCACTTTAAACTCTGCCCTCATTGCTTGCTAACTTTTTTTGAATTCACTCATATCCTCCTTCATTTCTATTAGCAACTTCATCAACATCTTCATCATCATCTGTGACTCACTCTCTTCTTTGTTAATTATTCCCATTTTCAAACCAGACTAAATTTGCAATACTAACTTCTTAAAAAAAATCTAAAAGCAAATAAAATGCTATTTACTGTTTTCTATAAATTATTTCATAACAAAGATGAACTATATTTAACTCTTCAAAAAATTAACTTAGACAGACTTTTTAGACAATACGCTTTTTACTGTTCTAAATTATTTCATTAAAAGGAAGACGAACCCCATTCTACCAAAATGCTCCAAAATACATGCAATAATTAACAAAACAAAACCTCCACCTACTAAATCTTGCCTCTTATACCTGAAATCTTTCTCAACCATCTAACAAAATCTCACATGGGCTTTAAAAACTTGAAACCCCATGTTGGGCACCAAAAATTCCTATTATGTGCTGGACGAAAGCTTTTAACTTTCGTCTATCAATCTATTCTGATACGGACGGTGCGACCAGACCACTATGTGCCTAGAAAATTTGTTTACTGTAATAAGAATAGATGATGATGGTTTGTGCTGACTAGACTCAGGGAGAAACAAGAGATCTTAAATTGTTTAGACAATTGAGACAACAGCACAAAGACAAATGTCAGCCAAATTAAGTTTAAACATATTTAATAAAATTTTATTAAGAAAAAATTAACTTATAAGAAAAGTTTATAAGTTAACAAATATGATTAGCTCAGGCGTGTACCAGAAAGACTAAATGCAATGCTCTGGCACATCTACTGATTCTCTAATAAACAAATTTAAAAGGGAGGAAGCAAATTTCATTCAGCAGAGGATTCACTCCAAACATTGGTTCTCACCCTCAGATACTTAAACAATATGTCCTTGAAATAGATCAAAGAAATCCAGCACCGATGAGCTTTTCGAGGTCCAAAAATTGGTCAGACCCCGAATGTCCTTATATTGGTATGAGCTGCACCTATTACTACATTTAAAATAACAGTGATTGATCCACCTCAAGAACAACCAAAAAATATGCTTGAAATGGAGTAAAACAATTAAAATTTGTGAATCCCAGCCAAACGATTGGCGAAAATTACTTTAAAATTAATAATTAAAGTCTCAATAAGGGACAAGTGAATAATTAGAAAAACAGTTATGTCTGCCCCAGCATTTAAAGAAAATAAACTTACAAACAAATTCTGAGTACATGCTCTGATAAATTTAAAGCACACATAATAAATACAAAAAGAAATCTATCGGAGAGTGCACATGAGTATGAAATATTAAAAGTTTAAATACTCCAGCAGAATGAAAGTATTGCTCACCGGTAATTTAAAAAGGGATATATTTTATCTTCCTGCTGACAACTTATAAAATTACAAAGAAAAACAAATTCTAATTCCCACCTTCAGAGATGTAAGAAACAAAATCCCCACCTGCGGAAAATTAGACAATAAAGTCGTCAGCCAAAAAATTTTGGAGGTTTAGCAATAGGGCAAACATAGAGTTTAAAATTAATTATTGAATAGTAACATGACTACAGGTAAGCATTTAAAAGGCACGACTGCCAAAGCATTCATAAAAATACATAAAATAGAAAACTCACTCATCACTCTCCAATAAACAAAAATTGACAGTAACTTGGAATCTTAAAACTAAGATTCCAAGACACACTACAAAATATTAGAAAACATGGCAAATATTAAATATAAGGCTATATAAATTACTTAAGCTTATGAATACATATTTAGGATTAGACTGAGTGGAGATTTAATGAGAATTAATTTGCCCTGGGAAGAATAAAAAAGAAAATAGTTACCTTTCGGTAAAACAATGTTCACTTAGAGTGCGCACTATTACTTTAGTTCATTTCAAGTTCTTAGACAGTGGCAAGGTAGAGGTTCCGGCTTCTTTTAGATGTTTAAGGCATTACTGGAGCAAATTTGGAAGTTAGGGATCCATCTTTTGTTGAGTTAGCAAGCCATTCGGGTGGTGATAACACATATAGTATTTGTCATCTTGTTGTAAGCAAAAGGATTTAATAACAGGTAATTTCCTTTAAGAATTTAAATGTCCGAACTGATATCAACTTTCACTTGTGAAACAGCTTATCTAGTTATGAATAATAAATTAACTAACTCCAAATTTTTGGGGCTATTTATATCTCACTCCATTTCCCGTGAAACACTTTCCTTATTGTCCAATTTCTATGCCTAAGACAGGGCAAATATTAATCTCCCACTCAATCTATCTAGGAATTCTACCCAGGGATTATTGAAATGAAAACAACTACATAAAAATCAAATCTCCACTTTTAGAATTGTTTACAATAATTAAAATAAAAGCTACAGGAAAGTAATTAGCTAGGTTGCTTGTTTTTTAATTAATTGATTTAAAGTAAAAACAAGCGGTATAAGAAAATTATTTTAAAATAAATCGATAACACTGAAATGAACCATTTTACATATAAACACTTGTGTATTTTGAAATACGTATTCTTTTTTAAATAATAAAATTTAAACATTAAACATTTAATGAAAATTAAAAGCTTAATAAATATTTTTGGTAATAACACCATTGAAACGAATTTCAATTCAGTTCAATATATATATATTACCAGGAGGTGTGTGTATCTTGAATGTGTAATTATTCAGGGGATTCAATACCAAGTAACTTGCTGTGAATAAATAGAACATATAGTTCAGTAATCAGAGCAGCTTATAAAAACAATCTGGACTTCATGTTCCAGTTTTAAAGAAGAGCTGTCTGAACTAAGTAGATGGCATGGCCTTTAAAACCAGAAGCCCACTCATGTAAGAAATGTACAGCAAGGCATAAATGCATGTATCCGTTTACTAAAGACATTCAACATGCCAAACATAATATCAATTAATAACTAAAGTACCCAAACTTCTATAGTTTCATACTGCAAAACTACCATATGCCAATTAATAATTAAAACTCTTAAAACATACTAAAAGGGATATTTAAAGTAATCTAATTTAATAATAAATCTGCACAGTTTATAATATAATTCAAAAGACTGGATAAAGCATATTTGGGACTTAAGAAATACATCTAATATGCTTTATAACTCATTCTTGCATTTATTAACTATTACTTTATTAACTTGCAAACCTAATTCTAACAATAATAATAATAATAAGCTAAACATAATAGCTTAATGAATACATTTAGGTTTTCAGAGTGGAGATTTGTGTGTGTGTGTGTGTGCTAAAGAGCAATATTACTTAATTATGAGAGAGCCTCTAATCATGTTCCCCTTCAAATTTTATTCATAGAATCAATTTCCATCCTGAACTGGACTTCACATAAATTATAAAACAAATAAGAAAGGCTTGACTGCAGATTAGCAAGTAACAGAATAATAACTGAATAAGTTATTATCAACAAGCATTTAGAATTTAGATTTAATTTAATAAGTAGGCAAGTTTACAGATATTAATTTTAGCAGAATTTGAAATCATCTTTTACAGATTAAAATTAGCTTTTAATTTATTTAAAACATTTTTTTAGATTTAAAAAATTGTGCACATTATATATTAAGAGCTAACTTAATTTTTAGATAAATTTTTAGAATTAATTTTAAAGAGCTTTGTAGAAAAAATTGTTATCATGTCTTTTTTGCTGAGGCTTGTCTATAGCTGATCACCATCATTCTCAGCTGGCCTGATCCATTCTTGTTGTCTTTTTAGCAGTTTAACTGGTCTCCCATTTTTCCATCTCCACAGACCGATCTCTCAAAAGGAGAGCCCAGCAAAGGGTAGACCTTAGCCTCCCAACTCCATTTTTTAGTCAGTCATAGATGATTGGCAGCAAGTACTATATCAAATATTTTAAGTGATCCCCCATGCAAAATTTAAGGTTATTTATGCATGAGAAATTGGTAACTTGAGTGCTCTGTTTACAACATTCCCTAACGTTTTTATCAATAATTCAAAATCTATAAAAATGAAATCTTTGGTCTTTTTTTTGGCTAAAAGAATAATGGTCAAACAGGTCATTCTTTGTTCTTAGTTTTTATTTTTAAAAGACATTAAAATTTTTATTCCTAGTTTGATTAATTGCTTGCAGATGATTTTCTAAGAATTTACATCTTTTTATAAAAACAACAACTTTTTTTAAAAAGAGTTTAAGTTCATAAACATTTTATTATATATGTGTGTGGGACTACCACAGGAATTGAAATTTATATACCAATGTATTTACATAAAGAGTTTTCAACTAAAATAATGCAAATTCATATTAATTTAAAAGAGTTATAATGCTTTTAAATCTATTGCATTATGGCTGGTTGGCATATATATGTAGATAATTACACACATGTAACAATGGTCGCACAACTTAATTTGAATTATAACATTTTATTGATTTTAAATTTATAACTGCATATACATTATACACATACGGACATTAATATGACCATTAGATGTGCGCACCCATGTAAATACACACACATACATATATGCTATTTTATGCAAAATACATTATTAGAAGCTTATATACGTGAACTGGGACAGGTTTGAATTAGGGAAAAGAATACTACTATGGAACATAGTAGGTGAAATGGGATGATGGCTAATTAATACCATTTCAATATATATATATTTTAAAGGTAACTCTTGTCAATGACAGCAGAAGCAACAGAATATACAAGAAAAATAATCTGAGGCTAGTAGTTAGTTTTCTAGAACTCATTCTTCCCACAGATATTCATTTCCAATAACTGCCATATATTCCAAATGTAAAACATGGAGGAGCATGTTCTCAGAGCTATGGAGAAAATTATTCTATGGGTCAAGTGTGTAGTGTTTACTGTTTATACTTTATTAGCATGTGTTAGTGGTACACTAACTTAATGTAATTAATTTGTGTATTTTTCATGAAATAAAATATTTTATTCCATTGTTATTGTAGTGAATATATGAAACAACAATTGATAAGTTTGAAAAAAAAGAAATAATTTATTAATGAAAAAATAAATTAATAAATTAATCAATAAATAATAAAATAAGTCATTAGAATCTTCTTTGGGAACGTTTCTTTCTTGAGTATTTTTCACATTTAAGATTGCAATAAAAGTTGAAATGCTTTCTCTCTTTATATAATTTTACATAATTTTACATGATAACTTTTCACATAAAAAAAAGAATTACTTTCATTTACTTATTCTGGAAATAATTTTAAATATTTTATTAATAAAGATTATCCTACAGTTTGCACTCTAAAAAATTCAAGTCCAAATATTATATTTCTCTTGTTTCTTTTTAATTTTACAAATTCAAAACTAGTTTTCATTCTTTAGTTTTTTCCCTTAAAAGTTCATAAATATTCTTTTTTTTAATTTATCCTGAATATCCATAAATACCAAACAATATCAAAAGCATTACAAGTCCACCTTTAAAATATCTTACCCCTATCTGGAAAGTCTTATTTTTTTTTCAACTAATTTTTTTCTTTCTGTATCATTAAGTGAAACTTTTTTTTTCTCATGTGTTATAGCATCAGCTGGGAAGCGAACCTGCTAATCTGGGACAACTGCTTGTAAAGCAGCTGTCACTGACCTCTCAACCCCTAACGCTTACTTCTTCTCTAACAAGCTATTTGCAAAGTTCCTTTTCACTAATAAACTCATTGATAAAAAATGTAATTAGGCAAGTACCCTAGAGTCAAAACCAATGAGATACTTACCTTAACTTAGCGCTTAATCTTCCATGCAAACCTTAGTACAATGAATATTTGCATCTCTTTAAGCAAATTAAAAAATAATTTTCACTTCTTATGTATATAAAGAGGATTAATTAATAGATAATTTATTTTGCTTTCCTTTTTTCTCCTTCAAAGAAAAGTGAAAAAGAGAATTAAAAAAATCTGTTTCATTTTAATATTTTTCCAGTTGATTTACATGTCAAGACTTTAATTTATAAATCTTTTTTGGGGTTATCTCCACAATAAATTTGAAGTATTTTATTTTTAACAAACGGAAAATTGATTAAATGAGTAGCTCACATTATTTTTTTGAAAATATAATAGTGTAATTTTGGCATAGCTGATATAATGGTTACAATATATATATATATGTTTGTGTATATGTATGCACATGCATAAGTTATCATTTAATTATTTTGAAAAATGTACTTTGTTTTACATTATCTTTTATACTATTTTGATATAAATAAACAATTTAGAGAATTTAATATTAATTTTAAATAATATATAAGTACATTAATACTCACATGTCATTATTATAAGTATTACAATTGCAGGTGTAATATTCCAAATCATATTGATATCCATTCTTTTTAATAACACTAAGAAAATATTTAAAAACCATATAGTAATAATAAAATAATAAGAAGAAAAAGAACAGCAACAATAAATAATGTATATTTTCATTTTGCATAATTAATAATTATTTATTAGTAATGATCATAAAATTAAAATTAATGCTTTCATTAAAAATGTGTTTCTTTTATGCAATGTGCACATACTGATGTACTTAAAACTTCTGTTCTACCATACATACATGAATAAAGACATTTAAAAAACATAAATTTCCCCAAAAATGTTATTTATGCAGTACCATCACTCTTCAATAGGCACAAATAACTATATTTTATATATGTTATCATTTGTTTAATATTTATTAATATTTTAATTATTACAAATTTGAACTATAATTATCAAAAGCCCTACATATGCAACTGTGACATCAACCACATCAGATAAACGTTTTAATGATTATTAAAAAAACAACTTAGTTAAATATTAAGTTATCTTTAATCCCATTTCATCTTTAATTCCATTTCATCTTTTGTATAAATTAAATGGGTTAGGAATAATGATAATCTCTTGCCAAATAAATAATTAGGCTCTTACCATTAATGTATTTATTTAAAGTAAACCATATTAATGTGAGTGCAGGATTGTTGTTCCAAAGAATCTAATCATAATGCAAATATATGCACCAATTATACATACATGTAACTAGAGGGGATGTGAATCCAGATTTTCAAACTCCCTTTAGTCATCCATTCCATCTTATTCAATTGACATGCATGACCATATGCAAAAACTATAAATGATCTCCAATATATGTATTTCATGCTGAACTAGCACTCATCAGTTGGTCTGTATCATCACCTCTTTTATATATATATATATATATATATATATATATAAGAGCAGTGATATATATATATATATATATATATATATAATCACTGCTCAGTTTATATTAAAATAGAAAATCTTTAAACTTTAAACAGCAGGCTTCAATCTTCTCTACTCTCCAATTCTTCAGCCATTCATATCATTGAAAATCTGATGACATTGTGTTCAAAACTCTTGTTTGCCAATTTTTGTTGTGTCATACCCATATTGACTACAAGTCAATCTGACACTTTATATGTAAAACCTTAAGCGCATTTAAACACACAGAAGAGGGATAGGCAGAATACAGGCTGAATATTAATAATTAAACACATATATAGTATTTATAATTTAAACTAGATGTAATTAATGGGGATTTGAAGCCAGACTTTCAAGCTCCATTTAGTCATTCACCCCATCTTATACAATCAATACACAGGCCCGTATACATGTGAAAAAGATAAATGATTTCCAATATATGTATTTCATGCTGAACCAGCATTCATCAGTTAATCTGGATCATCATTTCTCACACATATATATTCACTACACATGCACTATTTAATGTTGTTAACTAAGCTCACTGGACTTTTTTTATTTGTTTTGGACTTGGTACAATTAATCAAAATCTCTTCAGTCACAACCTCATTGTTTCTCTGAGAAATGTCCAGAAACCTAGGTCTGAATCCTTATTCTGCAGCTTTAACCAATAGCTTGTGGGAACACTGGTCTCAAACACAATATTGCACAAATGATTTATTCAATTGATGTTGAGCAAGAATGGAAATTGAGAGTAGAAGCCAGGTTTAAAATTTAAAAATAATTTATTTCCAAGTAGTAACAAAAAAAAATACATAAATGTGTCAGTATTATCCACAATTATGTACTAGAACTGACAATTTTTAAATAAAGCATAATACTACCAAGCAGATATTCATTATTATGATTGATAATATTTCCATGTATTTCATCTCTCAACAATTAATATTAGATTAGATACATCATTTTCCATGCCTATCAAAATAATTTCTATATAAAAAAATATATATAAAATATTATCATTCAATCAAAAGAAATATATAAAAATATACAATCCATTCAAAAAAATAAAACAAAAATATTAACATTATTATAGTAATGATCTTAATTAAACAAAAAATTAAACATAATTATTATGTATGAGTAGATTACATCAATCATATCAATTTTTTTTATTAATGCAAGCACTTACATATGAATATAACTATTGATACTTAGTTGTTCTTCATTTTCTATATGTGTTTTTTATACAATCCTAGGCTAATTCATTTATATTTCATCACTTTTTTTAAAAATGTCATAGCTTCGGCCGGGATGCGAATTCGCAACCTGGGCAACTGCCTGCAAGTGCAAGGCAGTCGTGCTGACCTCTCGAACCCCAATGCAAGACTATATTTCATTACTTTGTTGATTAATTTTTCAGGTTTTTCAAGTAATGGTTATCTAATGACAGTGGATTTCTTTTTTTTTTTTTACAATTATCATTTTTCTATATTTTTCTTTGGGGGGGGGGGTCACTAATGATAAAATCTGAACTTTCTTCAATCATCATTTTAGGCTCGTCAGATTATTTTTTTATCACTATCTAGTTATAGCTTGGCTATTATCAAATTTCTAAGAGAGAAAAAATCATTTTGATGATAACTGGTATTATTAATTTAATCACTTTTTTATTTATATGACGATATGACGGCTGGATTTGGGGACTTTCCTTTCTTCAATGGTAAATAATAGAGCAGACATGAGCACAAATATGAAGCAATCCAAACATTCTTATTAATGAAATATAATCTATAAATTTGTTTTATCATATCCTAATTTTGTTATTATGAAAAATACTATTTTGCAACACTAAATTTAACTTTACTGTGTAAAGTAGCAGCAGGATATTTGTTGTTTGCTATGCTTTTCCATACCATATCAAGACCAGTTGTAACTTCTGGCAATACTTTGCTAATCAAGCATACTCTAACATAAGTTAATTATTCAAAGCCTTTTTAATTTCATATAGTTTTTCTTAATTTCAAGATGTTTTACTTCCAAAATTACTACATTTCTTAATCAATCTTTTAATTATATATTTTTTTAAATTCATGTCCTTTTTTAAAAATAAGAATAAATATATATTGTCTTTGAAAATTTCAGTTCATCTTTTAAAAAGAAGACCTTCTTTAACTTTTGATTTCCTTTTAATAAAATTAAAATATCTTTAAAAATTAATTAACTGATTGCTATTTAATTATTGCATTTAGAGTTTTTACTTTAGATGAAAACTATGTTTTTTAAAAATACATTTGTTCAGTTTTCCTGAAGATTTGTGATAATGGTGTTTTAGTTGTATTTATATATTGGACTATTTCCACCATCTAATATGAGTATTGAATGTTTTTAGAAAAAAAAAAACTTTATTTAAATTTTCAAAGTACATTCATTTGTTAATAATAGCATACAAGTTAGTATTCTCCCCTCTTCTTTAGATGCTGTTGACCTGACCTACTAGCATGGGAATCGAACATGGACCTTAGATTCTTAAGTATTGAATTTGAAGGTAATACCCTAACCAAATGAGCCATCCCACATATACTAACCTGTGTGCTATTATTAACAGTTGAATGTATTTGGAATATTTAAATAAAGTTAATTTTTACTAAAGACATTTAATAATCATATTACATGATGTAAATAGTTCAATATAAATACAATTTATTCAGTTTCTTTCAATAACTTATTCATCAAAAACGTGATAATGTATTGACATATTGTAGAATCACAAACTAGAAAAAATTTACCTTTCATCTAGTCCAACTTACACTCTTTATTATTACTCTGCTTTTTATTTAGAGCTATATACAAATAGCTACAATACCCTTTTTCAAGATGGAGAGTAAAATTGAGCTGACTTACTTTTCATTATGTGTGTGTATATATATATTGTACCAATATCGTGTTGGTACATAATAATTTTTAGCTAAAAAATATAAAATAGAAATAAATCTTTCATTAAAAAAAAATTATTATTAAAAGTCAGAGTTTTTGAAATAAAAGGTACAATTACCTAATTAAAAGGGGGGGGGGGGTTGCTCTAGAAACAAAGTAAAAGTTTCATAAAAGAAGTTAAAGAGTTTTTTCTTATCAGTTAAAATGTAATGTAAAGTTTAAAAATATAAATCTCTTTTCACTCAAGTTTATTAGAATAAATTATACATATGCATAAATGTAAGCTTGTTAATAAAATATATAATAAATGGGTGTATATGTGTGTGTTAAAATCATATTGAAAAAACACATGAAAATAAATATTAAAATGAAATAAAGGAAAAAAATTATATTTAAAAATACAGTATGGCTACTAATTAAAGATATAAAAACAATACATTTGCATGGCTACTAATTAAATGATCTTCACAAACACATGGTTAAAGGATTATCAAAGGAGTTTCGACAACATATTGCCTGAGATCAAAAATGACAAAACATCATAGGGTATAAATAGTCAAATTTTTATCGGACAGTTAGTTGAGTTCATGTTAAGTCAAGCTAGTTGCATTAGAGTTGAGTTTGAGTCGAGTTAGTGGCACTTGAGATAACAGCAGTACAATCGATCAGAGAGTTGTATCAGAATGCAGTGTTAAAACTTCAGAAAACATACGATTTTCTCCAACCTTAAGTCCAATGAAACAGCCAACTACCAGATAAAGGTGATGCTGGTGTAACAACCTGAAAATGCTCAATAACTAATTGTCTTAAAGCAAATGTCTTGGAATAATCAGCATCAAATCTCCACAAGAAAACCTCAAATCTAACCGGTTAGAAATACTTCATCAGAAGCAGCAAACAGCAAGAAGTGTCCATGTTCCAAATCCTAGGTAAAACATTTTCTTATATTCAATTTTAAAGTAGCCATGCATTCGTAAAGCTCCAAGAGTCAAATTTAAAAACTCTATAGCATACATAAATGAACTGTTAATATGTGTGTCTAAAATGTTGTGTGTGTTCATGCGTTCGTATATATTGATTTCATTGTATTTTTGTATTTCAAATATTATTCAATGCTTTCTCATATTATATTATAGTGTGTTAATTTAATATGTGCATGTGTTATATTAGATTGATAAAATATTAAAATTAGTTAATCAATGTTAATTAAAATAAATCGTCTTTATAAACGTAAATCTTTATTTGTCGGTCAATTCTTTTACCATTTTTTAAGTGAAACTATATTTTGTTATTGAGTTAAAATAATAGACTGAGCTAGTTAAGGGATTTTTCGAGAGCTGTATTATGGGCCTACTGTCCGAACATATTAGTCTTAGACTAGCTGGTGCCCGGGGTTGACTCCAAAACAAATAAAGTGTTTGGATAGTAGGGGTTTGAATGTAGCAGCCAAGGTGGGCCACGATCTGGAAATGTGATCGTGTTATGCTTTGCATAGCTAGATCTGATTGTGAATATTGTTGATAGCTAAAGCTATCAATAATATTTTCCATTTCATTGAACATGCCAGTTCAATCACATACTATTTATAATTAAATAAGATTATAAATGTATTAGAAACCAGCTAAACTATTTGCTGCATAAGTCAGATCTTCTGTGGAATGAACCCAGTACATAAATGGTGTAGCCAATGTGGGCTGAACTTGTCATAAATGACAGTTAATTAAATACTTTGTTTCTTGTTTGAAAATAAAAAATTTATACAAAAGCTGAATTATGTATGTTAAAGTGGTTTAATTTTAAAAAAAGAATTGACCGAAAACTTTTCTTTCTTTAAATGAAAAGAGATTTGACATTTAGGCTATATAAAATAAATTATTCTTTTAAGTTAGAGACAGTTAGATGTTTTGCGTAGAGCTAAAGCATTAGGAACGGATAGAGAAAAGGACAAAAGGGGTGGATTTAGTCATGTGTTCCATTTTAAGAAAAATAAATAAACAATAGTATTTAAATTTAGTTTAATGTAAGCACTAGTTTAATAGAAAGAAAAACAACTTCGAAATTGACATTTTGAAAATGGAGTTGAAGGAAAGCCCAATATATTTTTAAAATCCCCAGTTAGTGGAGAAAGAGAAAAAAGAGATATCTGAGACACAGATGAAAAATGATGATGAATATGATGAAAGAAATGCAAGAATTCAAAGCAAAAATATGAGAAATCAAGCAAGGTCAACTAGATTTTAAAGGAGAACTGAAGGAAGAAATTAATCAGGTCAAAGTGGAAATGATTAGAGAAATGAAGACAATGAGGGGGTGAAAAGATAGCAGAAAAGGTAGAGAGGAACCAAGAAATTATAGAGTTAGATTTAATTCAAGATAGTCAGGAAGATGAAAAGGAAGTTGAGATGATAAAAGACATGAAAATTGAATTAGAATCAGATAGTATTGCAACAGATAAAGTAGAAACAAATGTAGATCAAGAAATAGGAGAGAGACATAAGTTCAAGGTGGAACATAGAGTAAAAAAGTTTTCACAAAAGTTTAAAAAGGTTAAAATAAAAGTTTGTGTTCATTTTGGATGGAGATTTAAAACAAAACGAAAGCATAGGAAAAAATATTTTCAGTTTGAAGTAATACAGAGTGTTGCTAAATATAAAACTTTTCTGATTTATAAAGCAGAGAATATAATGGAACAGGAAAGAGATAAAGTAATAAATTACAAGCGAGGGATAGACAAGAGAGGAAAGTTAGTTTATATTATAGAGTTAGTAGGTCAAAAGAAAAAAACCACCTGACAAAGTTTAGGAGTTAGTTAAGGGTCAGATTATTAAAGTAAACAGAAACAAAAAGGACCGGAAATGGACTATGACTTTAATATAATTATTAAATGTAAAAAATAAATCTGAATCAGAATGTTGCTAGTTAAAATTAAAGGTAAAGTTAAAATGAGTTTTTTCGTAATAACAATAACAGAGACTTCATAAAATAAAAGATTTTTTTTCTATCACATACACAGTAATTAAGAAAAATGTTCATAAATAAATGGGTTAAGTTAATGATTTAAAAGTAATGTTGTAGAACTAACTAAATGAATAAATAAGAGAAATATGCAGAATAGAAGCAAGTTAAGTAAATAAGTATAATATATCTGTAGAAATAATAAATAAAGTGCAAGTTAAGTAAATCTGTAAAAATAATAAATAAAGTAACATAATAAAAGAAAAGTTGTTTTTCAATACATGCACGTTAATATATAAGATAAACAAATGGTTTAAAAGTAATACTGTAATATAAATAAATACATTAGAATAATGTTCATAAGGGTTTAAAAATAATATTGTAATGTTTATAAATAAAAAATATAAGGTCAATCTATGTTATATTAGGAATGTATGAAGATTTGAAATTAAAGGGAATGAGGGTAGTATAGAAATAAGTTTTAGATAAGGATAAGTGAAAGCTGTTGACTGGATAAAACTTAGCACCCATAATGGATTTATCAGGGATCATTCCTCTTTTAACATGCTCACTGGGAAAAATCAGAGTAAGTCATAAGTCACTTTTTCAGGGGAGAATCCCCATATCTCATACCTTGTTTCCAAAGTGTAAGATGGAATGGATAGTTGATGAATCCTGTCATTTCACAGCAACCTTTTTTTGTCAAAGTCCAGTCAAGAGAACCGGCACTCGAAGCTTCGCTTTTTAATAGTGTAAGTCAGTATAAGCCAGCGAATCTGCATCCACTTCATTTCCAAAAGATCCCTGTGCCACAAATTTAGTTTGTCCTCATGGTCACTATCCAGGACTAAGACCATTGTAAGCAATGTTTCCAGCATAGAAAGGAGTAAAATATAATTGAAGATTGCCCTTAGCATGTAAAGTGAAAGATATCAAAAGGCAAACTTAGAAAATAAAAAATAATTTTAGATTTAAGAATTAAAGTTGTCAGAGATAAAATTGTCAAAAATGACGCATTTTACTCTCAAACAGAAGGTGGTATAAGGTGCCAATATCGTGTTGATATATAATAATTTTTAGCTAAAAATTATAAAATAGAAATAAATCTTTCATTCAAAGAAAATTATTATTAAAAGTCAGAGTTTTTGAAATAAAAGGTACAATTAATTAATTAAAAGGGAGGGGGGATTGCTCTAGAAACAAAGTAAAAGTTTCATAAAAGAAGTTAAAGAGTTTTTTCTTATCAGTTAAAATGTAACGTAAAGTTTAAAAATATAAATCTCTTTTCATTCAAGTTTATTAGAATAAATTATACATATGCATAAATGTAAGCTTGTTAATAAAATATATAATAAATTTGTGTATATGTGCATGTTAAAATCATATTGACAAAAACACATGAAAATAAATATTAAAATGAAATAAAGGAAAAAATATATATTTAAAAAAGAGTATGGCTACTAATTAAAGATATAAAAACAACATGTTTGCATGGCTACTAATTAAACGATCTTCAAAAACACATAGTTAAAGGATTATCAAAGGAATTTCAACAACAGATATTGCCAGAGGAGATCAAAAATGACAACACATCGTAGGTATAAATAGCCAAATTTTTATCGGATAGTTAGTTGAGTTCATGTTAAGTTAAGCTAATTGCATTAGAGTTGAGTTTGAGTCGAGTTAGCAGCATTTGAGATAACAGCAGTACAATCGATCAGTGAGTTATATCAGAATGCAGTGTTAAAACTTCGGAAAACATACGACTTTCTCCAGCCTTAAGTCTGATGAAACAGCCAACTACCAGATAAAAGTGATGCTGGTGTAACAACCTGAAAATGCTCAATATCAAATTGTCTTAAAGCAAATGCCTCGGAATAATCAGCATCAAATCTCCACAAGAAAACCTCAAATCTAACTGGTTAGAAATACTTCATCAGAAGTGGCAAACAGCAACAAGTATACAAGTTCCAAATTCTAGGTAAAACATTTTCTTATATTCAATTCTAAAGTAGCCATGCATTCGTAAAGCTCCAAGAGTCAAGTTTAAGAACTCTATAGCATACATAAATGAACTGTTAATATGTGTGTTTAAAATGTTGTGTGTGTTCATGCATTTGTATATATTGATTTCATTGTATTTTTGTATTTCAAATATTATTCAATGCTTTCTCATTATATTATAGTGTGTTAATTTAAAATGTGCATGTGTTATATTAGATTGATAAAATATTAAAATTAGTTAATCAATAAACAGAGCAAAACTCTCCATACAGTATTGCCACCTGTGCTAAACAGAGTAATCAATGGATGCCAGAAGGCTTGTGCATAAAATCCCTATCTAATGCCTACTCATCCAATAACCCCAGAGTAGTTTCTGGCTTGTGGCCTTCGTCAGTGAGGAGCTTTGGATCTGAGAGCACTGCATCTAGATCTTAGGATCTAATGCAACCCTCTAGCAACCACCTTTTATCTCTACTTAACTACAAAACTATGAGAATGAAATTGAAAACACAAAAAATATTTTCAATCTAAGCTCAATAGCTTATATAGTCATATGGGTCTGAACTCAGTTCAGCACCCATACATTTTGGTGTCTTTGGCTCTTTTACAACCATAGCCACCATTATCCTATTAGGCAGGATTGGTGTTAAACCATTAAGCATCACATGATCACATGAGTAGGCATTAGATAGGGATTTTATGCACAAGCCTTCTGGCATCCATTGATTACTCTGTTTAGCACAGGTGGCAATACTGTATGGAGAGTTTTGCTCTGTTTATCAACAATTAATGTGCTAGTATAGGAAATGTGATCATGTGATGCTTAATGGTTTAACACCAATCCTGCCTAATAGGATAGTGGTGGCTATGGTTGTAAAAGAGCCAAAGACACCAAAATGTATGGGTGCTGAACTGAGTTCAGACCCATATGACTATATAAGCTATTGAGCTTAGATTGAAAATATTTTTTTGTGTTTTCAATTTCATTCTCATAGTTTTGTAGTTAAGTAGAGATAAAAGGTGGTTGCTAGAGGGTTGCATTAGATCCTAAGATCTAGATGCAGTGCTCTCAGATCCAAAGCTCCTCACTGACGAAGGCCACAAGCCAGAAACTAGTCTGGGGTTATTGGATGAGTAGGCATTAGATAGGGATTTTATGCACAAGCCTTCTGGCATCCATTGATTACTCTGTTTAGCACAGGTGGCAATACTGTATGGAGAGTTTTGCTCTGTTTATCAACAATTAATGTGCTAGTATAGGAAATGTGATCATGTGATAGTTAATCAATGTTAATTAAAATAAATCATCTTTATAAACTTAAATCTTTATTTGTCGGTCAATTCTTTTGCCACTATTTAAGTGAAACTATACTTCGTTATTGAGTTAAAATAATAGACTGAGCTAGTTAAGGGATTTTTCAATCACTGGATCATGGGCCTACTGTCCAAACATGTTAGTCTTAGACTAGCTGACACCCGGGGTTTACTCTGAAACATATAAAGTGTTTGGATAGTAGGGGTTTGAATCTAGCAGCCAAGGTGGGCCATGATCTGGAAATGTGATCGTGTTATGCTTTGCATAGCTCAATCTGATCGTGGGTATTGTTGATAGCTAAAGCTATCAATAATATTTTCCATTTTGCTTGAATGTGCCAGTTCGATCACATACTATTTATAATTAAATAAGATTATAAATGTATTAGAAACCAGCTAAACCATTTGCTGCATAAGTAAGATCTTCTGTGGAATAAACCCGGTACAATATATATATATATATAAATCAATTTTATATATGTTGCTTACAATAACTCCTCTCATATACACTTTAATGCAAAAATTTTTAAAAATATGATTCCTTTATTTTTCTGACAGTTTCAACTGTGCTGCAGTCTTCATCAGAGTGATTTTAATCTTTTCAGAGTGATCTTAGCCTCCTCTGCTTTTTAAAAGGTAGAGTAGGTTAAGATTGCTCTGATGAAGATTGCAGGACAATCAAAACTGTCAGGAAAATGAAGGAATCGTATTAAAAAATTTTTTGCATTAAAGTGTATATGAGGGGAGTTATTGTAAGCAATATATATATATATATGAAGAAATGCAAAGAAAATAAAAGGAGAAAAATAAGAATAAATCAATTTTGTTTCACATCATTTAAACTATATAGTTTTTTATCTTGCTCATCCATTTTCACTTTTTTTTTAGATTTATTTGTCTGTTTTAATTTTTTTTAATGCAGTTATGTGGTCTTCATTAATTTGTTTCTTCCTCTTTTTAACTTAATTTACCATAATGTTTTAATCACTTTATTATTTTAAACTATAGACTTTTTTACTCTTATATTTTTCTGTCAGCAATAGCTCAGTCTGACACAAATGGACTAAAGGATACCAATAACCACATCCTTGACCACCACCAAAGCTAACAATAATCAGTTAGTTCACTTGTCAACCTATGTTTGCATCAGAATTCCTGACCCCATACTAAACTTAAACATTGTCTACATATGATTACAAATCAGGGATATCTTTTGTTTAACATATCCTATTAATATGATGATAAGCTTTTATGATCTTCATTTAAATATTTTATATTAAGCTAGGATACTTTTATCACTAACACATTGATTTAACCAGAATTTTCTTAACTAAGCAACTACTTCCCTTGTAAATGTGATTTATAAACAATAAATGCACCATGAACTTGTGTATATTATTTAACCACTCACAACAACCCAACACTGGTTTTAGATATACACACAACATTTCACAATAATCAATGACATCTCAGTATACCCAAACCTTCTCTTCCCACATTTCCACAATTCTTACTGAAAACTGCTTTTCCCCCCAAGAAGGGTCTTAATAACAGAATATTTGACATACCCATTTTCCCCTCTTTTGCACTATGAAATTTTCATACTGTGTGATAATTTGATGAAAACCCTCATATACATTCTGATATTTCTTGTAAATATTCTATCCAGATCAACCCAAATGATGAATTTGGATTATTACCTTTTCAACTGCTTGAATGGAATGTGGAAAAAAGTGAGATTTTTATTTTTTTACTTTACCATGCTTTCCAAATGATCCAGTCCTGTGCCTTTATCCCTTTTGATATCAATTGAATTCTGGATTACCAGCAGCTTAATTTTTTTATAGAACTGGTATATGCTTTCTGTAATGCAATTAAACAGGGACAATTAGGAGACACATTATATTCCAATTAATGTAATTTACCACCTACCTTATTTGATTAACCCAATCATGACCTGAGTTAATATAAACTTGATTTATCACTCCAGCTCTTCCATTACATGTTTATATAGATTTAATTGTGTGTGATGAAGGTCAAAGTATGTTTAATTTCTTAATTTTTCAACTCAGATTTGCCATTCAACTGCCATAAAAAAAATCTATGGTCTGTAATAATTATTTTTCTTCACCACTATACTAAAGTGTTGAGATTCAAGTGACATAAGATATGCAAACACCCATTTCAAAAACACATCATATCCAATCACCAAATATCTCATTCTTTCAAATAGTGGCAATTATCATAAAAATCAACTGCTAAAGTCTTGTTTGGTTTTCTTGGAATTGTAGGATTTAATGATCCACATCACATGTATACAATACTGATAACATATTTTTATAGTTTTGGCAATCAAAATGACTGCCAAATAATCTTCCATTTTATCTGTATTATAATACCCATATAAAGAGTGTATATTCATTACCAACCAGTTCTGCATGACTTCCAGTGCTATAATTAGCCACAGATTTTTATCAGCACCTACTTGGTATTGTAGAACTCCTTTTATTTTATATTTGTTTCTATGTTTATACCTGAGATCACTCTCACAATTCAGCTCACTAAACATCTTTTAGAAATATCTTCTTACAGTATGAATTTTCCTCTGTCATTCAAATTCCTTCCCATTATTTCATAGATGGTCAGCTGTAAGGGTGTAATATGTATTATCATCATGCCAATGCTGCTATGTTGAATGGGATTGTGGTTCAGTTTATCTGCTATCACATTTTCAGAATGCGTGCAATCCCTAATGATATAATTAAAATTCCTGAAATGAATTCTGTCTCACCAATCAATTCTTGGTTAAGTAGTCATGATTCAGGATTTCTAGTCTTATATGAATAATGATGACAATCCTCTCAGTAAAAAATGACAATTCTTTTGAAAGACTCACACAACAGCTATTGCTTCTTTTCCCATCATCATAATTTCAGTACCCTTCAATAATAAGCTAAAACTCCTGACTGGTTATCTTTCTCAATTTGAAACAATAAAGCTCCCAATCTTTAGCCATTTTTGCCAGTCTGCATACAAAAAAGTTATTCACTACTGATCTATCTTTAATTATTTTGAAATCATCATGTTTTGAGATCCATTTCTAAGGCATATCCTGATTTAAGACATGCAAAAAAAACTCTTCATATTCATATCAATTTTTTTTATAAAATTGGTTATAAAAATTATGCAACCACAGAAAGGATCTGATATATGGGAAAATATTGAATTGTTTGCACTTTTTTGATCTAATTCCTTGACTATTTATCACATGCCCCCAGATTTGTCTTTTGATGCTAGATTATTTTAAATTTATTTATATATATTTTTTAACTTGCTTTTCTGAAAATAATTCCAAAGTGCAGAATATGCTCAAACATATCAATTCAAGTGCTGGATAAGCTCTAACATGTTACATTATCAACACACACACATGCATAAACCTTTATATGCTTTACAACATTTGATAACATCTTCTCTAAACAATGAAATAGCACACATCCCTATTCTTCAGGTAAAAAGTCATTCCATTGAAATGATAAGAACATTATTGCATTTGAACATATCACATTTCCCCAAAAATAAGATGGGTCTTATATTAATTTTTGCTCCAGAAAACACCTTAGAACTTATTTTCAGGGGTTGTCTTATTTTTGTAATGTACAGAAATCGAAATTTATTCAAGTACAAAATCTATATTTATATTTACAATCATTACTTTACAAGGCCGAAAAGCTGGGACAATGTGAAATTCTGTTTTCTTTTAGGAAAACAGCAGAGAAAACAGTTGTACTTCTAAAAACAGTTCACAAGCACGTTATTCAAAAAAACACAAGTTTATGATAGGTTTAATGGGAAGTGTTAAATTTACCACATGGTGAGTGATACTAAAGGTCAAGATGCTGCTGATTTTTTTTCGAACTGCAAATGACATCGTTCATTTAGAGTTCCTTCATAACAATCAGGCATTTAAAATCTACAACTTTTGAAACTTTTGGGCGATGTGGTAAATCATAAATATATCATTTTATGGAAAAATGAAGAGTGCATGTTCTATCACATAAATCTTGAGTGTGAAACAATTTGTTATTAAATTCAGCATGACCCAGATTATTCATCACCATATTTGCTCGATCTCACTTTGTGTAACTTCTTAATTTCTTGAATGAAAAAATTTCAATTCTTTTTTTCACAGACATAAAAATGGTGAGAAAAACAATGATGAAGGCATTAGAAGGCATCACTTTGCTAGTGTTTCTGCTACTTTGAACATTGAAAAACACATTTAGACCAATTCATTGCATTAATTAGATTATACTTTGAAAGAGATTCAATTTATAACACCTAAAAATAAATGCAATTTTTTATTACAAAATTTCCAATTATTTTTGGATATCTTTTATATAATTCATTATGTATGTGGGTTTTAATTTGAAGAAAATCTGTTCAGCTTGCTGAAAATCTTAAGTAGACCTTATATTTGGGGTAGGGTTTATAATATGGGCACTCTGAAAAATTATGCTAGGGCTTATTTCTAGTTAGGCCTTATTTTTAGCAAAACATGGTAGTATACTGCTGATTTTCCAGGTGTAACTTTATCTGCCTGCTCAGATTAAAAACCATAAAACTTTCCTCCCCTTAATTCCATCAACAATTTGTAAACTGAAGGAACAATTTAGGATCAGGCATCATAGTCCTATTTAACTGATGCACACCTAAACACAACTTTACATATTTTTTATATTACTATTATTCATTTATTAATAATAGGATTTCTTAAATTGTGACCATTATTTCTTGCCACTGAGAGCAATCCAGAACACAGAACATCTCTATAAATTGATATGGCTCTTGATATAGGAATATATCAAATTTCATTTTGACATGTAACTTGATATTTATGAAAATCTAGTATGTAGAAAGTTTTGTGCATCAAGTCATATTCCAGTATGACTTAGTGGATCTGTGCACCCAATACTAGTAACGCATGGCTTGTATAAGCTCTTTAAATCCACATTTGCTTCCAAATCTATTTGAGTGACAAATTGGTTTTCCTATTATTTTTTAAAGGGTCTTGTGTTGATCTTATTAGAAGGGTTTTAATATTTGTATTCAGATGAAGAACTTAGTCATACAGACTCCCTGAAATCACAGATATTTGATTTCCTGAATCGAAGAAAGCTTCCACACTAATGCCCTTTCATATTTTTTTTAATTTTATGACTATCTTGACAAACAAATTCTGGTACTTTATTCTCCCTATCACATATCAAATTTACAATCTTACCATTGACTTTTCTGAGTTTTGGTTCCTGTACTGACACAAGACCTCAAAGTGAAGAAGAGATTATCAAGGTCTGTCATTGTTTAATACTATGTTTTTAATTGCCATCAACTTTAAAACATGAAATTGTTGCCAATATCCATTATAATTACCTTCACCAGTATAAATATTTGACCCACTTGCAGTTCACCTGATTATTTGAGTTTGAGATGAACTGCCAGTCAGCGTTTGTCTTTTTCTGTTTCCCCTTTATGACGATGATTCTTGTGTTCTTCCTATATTGTATAACATTGACATAAGGGTCATTACCCCTTTATAAAATCATTATTTGTTCAGATTTAGACCCTCCTTTTTTCACATTTGCAGGATTTCTGCTGTCAAATGCATTCAACAATTCAGCAATCTGCTCAATAACTAATCTGTCTGTGTCAATGACAATTCTCACAATATGGTTTGGAAAGCTGTATTTTACTATTCTAATAATCTGTGATACTGACTGTGTTTCACCCATCATTGCCATCAACTTAATCACTTGCCATCTGAAGAATGGAGTATATGCTTCAATAGATGGCAGTTTTCTTGCAATATTCAATGCTTGTTGCCTTTCTGGTAATCAATCCTTTACCCAACAGTTGTGTAAAGGATACTTAAGAATTTTAAAATCATGTGTTCTGATGAATAATGACTACAGACTAATGCAAGTTTCATTTCCTCTAGCATTGGTTTTACATTAAAATATCTCTCCATGTTATTTATATAAATCAGTGCCTTACCTGCTTGCTTGGAAAAACTCATTTCTAAAAATTGATATACAATATTTGATAAATTACTATGTGTATGTGGATCTAGATTACTAATTCTTTCATTACCTTTTCAAATAGAATGTCATTTATTTCTCTTTTCAGGGAAGTTACATCTAATATACTACCATGTCCACCTTCCCTATAGTTGGCTGCTAACTTCTTAATTTTGTCAGTAAATTTTTTCTGTTGATTTACAGATTTTTTTTTTTTTGATCTGTCTTCCCAGGTCATTAATTTCCTCTAGAATTCTCATAAAAATCTTTTAATTTCTACTTTTTCTATCTCTACTACCTCATATAATTAACTTATATTGTTATCCTGTTCTTTATTTTTCCAGACCTGATAGGTTTTATCCAAATTCTGTAAACCTCCCTCCAATCTTTTATAATTTTCTCTCCAGCTGGATTTAACACTTTTAATCTCTGTGGACAAATTGAATACATCTCTAGACAAGTTTTCTATTTGATTTGAAATATTTAGATTTGATTTTTTAAATTTTTGATTCATTTGATTTTTATAGTCTGATTTTTATTGACTTTAGCCATATTGTCTAATAGATTGTTCATTTTCTTTTCCATTTTCTTTTTTTTTAATATTTCTATTAATAAGTTCATTGCCCCCATTATCTTACCAGCCACATACTATCTTACAGCTTCCATTTTTTAATGTCTGTTCTTCATAAACAGATATTTACTGTTGCACTTGATTTGTGGTTTTGGTCTGCTCTTCCATCAGTAGCATTTCTGCTTCCATATTCTGCACTTGCATCTTTGCTTTTGTTCTTGTGATCACACATATATATATATTTTTTCTTTTTTATCATTACTTCACTCCATTAGTAACTTTTTTTCTTTACCATGTCCAGTCCTACATCTGTCTAATATATTTATATTGTCGACCTCATTCTTCTACTTTTTTTGTATTCATTTATCTATTAATGTTTTGCTCAGCTATATGGCCTCCAACCCATTCTTGCATTATTTTTTGTGCGCTAAATATCTTCTTTGCTTCAGGGTTTGTGACTATTATATAATATTAATCAACTTGAATACACAGAGATTGTTGCATGATTCCATCAAACACTCACACATAAAAACAAATGTAATTGGATTTGGGAGTGAACTCCAATAGAGGTATTGGAAATGAAAATACTAAAGACTTCATCAATTAATAAGTTTATTGGTAATATGTCTTCATAGCATCAATAATATGCTGCCCATCATTATTCATGCAAATACATTCACCTACTTCACACATATATTTTACTACTTATGTGTTAATTAATGCTGTTTAAGAAATCTAAGTTCACTAGGCATCTTTCACTTGTTTTGGATTAGTACAATTAATCATGATCCCCTCAGGGTGGCATCTTACTATTTTTTTGAGAAAATCCAGAAACCTAGGTTTAAATCCTTATTTTTTAAAGTGTTAATAATTCCATTCAGTACCAAGCAGTAGCTTGTGGGCCCACAGTCATTTATTCAATCGATGCTAGGCAAGATTGGGAATGGAGACCAGGAGCTGGGTTTGAAACTAAATAATTTATTTTAAGCAGTAACAAAAATGTAAATATATAAATGTGTGGAACAGACATCCAGTAGTATGATTTATAATATTTCCATTGTTTTTCTTCTCCCATTTTAAATTAGATCAGAGATATCACCTTCCAACCATTCTCTCCTATGCCTGATTAATGTTTCCAATTAGGTCATGTCAAAACAATCAACATAATTTCCAGAAGGAAATCTGTATATAATATTACCATTTAATGAAAGGAAATATAAATAAATGTACAATTTATTCAACAACAATAATAATAACAACACATGATTTCAGTATTGGTCATAATTAAACAAATAATGTTAAACTTATAATATAGGGCCTTATTATTAAATAATGCAAATTCATCTTACCAATTTTATTATTACTATAAATGGTTATAAGTAATGACTATTGATAATCAGAGGTTGTCAATTTCCTATATATTTTTACTATATGCAATTCTAGGATAATTCAATTATAATTTATCACTTACTTGATCTGTCTTCAGATTCTGCAATCAATATTTCTGGCTGGTTAATTACAGTAGATTTCTTTTTTCTTTATCTTCATTATTTTTCTATTTTTCTTTTTTTTTAGGCTGGTTACTATTGGTAAGCTATGTCCTTTCTTCAATCTTTACTTTAGGCTAGTCAGCATTGATATTTTCCTTCTTTTATTAGTATCTAGTTATAGGCTGGCTACTATCACTTTGTGTAATTTATGAATATACACGCAACTGTTAGACAAAACTTTTAGGAAAAAAACAACAACATATCTTTAGTGAAGATGGATATCAATCCAGTGCTACATAATTGAACAGAGATGAGCACACATACAGAGCAAACTAGTCACTCATGTTACGGAAGCACAAACTATCAGTTTATTTTATCATTTTGTAATAGTGACAATACTGAAAATATTAATTTCCAATACTGGATTTAACTTTATAGCATGATTTGGCAGCTAACATTCATTGTTCTGCTATTCTTTTTTTTTTTCATATGTCAAAGCGTTGACCAGGAAGCGAACCCGGGCCAGCTGCTTGGAAGGCAGCTATGCTAACCACTAGGCCCCCAACGCTTGATGCTTTTCCTTACCATATCAAAATCTATCTAATGTTTTGCATTCATTTCATTAGACAACTACGTTGTGACCTAAATTAAGTAACCAAAACCTTTGATATAATTTCATCACCGCTGTTTTTTTCACAATGCTTTTCACAAAAATGTTTTTCCTTAAACCAATATGTCTACTTCCAAAATTACATTATCTCTCAATTAATACAATTTTAAATTACAGTTTCTTTTTTATTCGTTTAATTGCAAGATTTTTTTGAAAAAACAAATAACTTCCTTTTTTTAAAAGTCCAGAAAAAATACGATAAATAAAAATGTGAATTTGTCTTTTAAAAAATGACGTGTTTAATATTAAACATTAAATTAATAACTTACTTATTTAAAAACTAGTTTTACTAACTTTTATTTGTCCCCATTTAAAATACTGTAACGTTCTATTTCATCTTTAATACAATTAGAATATTTTTTAAATGAATTGACTGTTGCTTAATTATTACAATTAATTTTTACTTTTATGAAAACGGAAATGAAATAGTTGAATGCTATATTTTTCAAATACACTTAGTTTCTTTCAATAACTTACTCTCCAGATACGTGAGAGTGTATTGACACATTCTAGTGCATAGAACTGGAATTAAATTTACCTTCTTTTTTTTAATGTTAACCTACACTCTTTCATATTATCCTACTTCCTATTTGTAGCTATCTACAAATGGTGCTTTATAGTAATTTAAATATTATTCTACAGCAAAATTGCTGTTATCGCTAATTAAATATATATATATATTGTCATTTATAGTGAAAAATTAGAAATAATTAATAAGTATACATACCCTCATTAGATTACTATTACCGTCAAAAAAACATAATGAATAAAGTTAATCAAAAAATGAAAATTGAAATTATTTCATATTAAGTAGAAATATTTATTTGACCTTGAAACAGAATTTTAAATAAATGTAATTAAATTATAAATCCGACACTATTCATTTATAGGAAGATTAATACAAAGATGTGAGATAACAAATGGATTAGGAATGATCGTATATATACTGGGAGTAACAAAAAAAAAAGAGTTGAGAAAACAAACACATATCAGTATGATTAAATTGTGAATTAAGTGGTTGAAATAAAATTGATAGAACATATCATTAGAAAAAATGACAGAAAATTATCAATTTAGATTCCAAAAAAATATAAAAAGCTAAAAAGTGACTAAATGTGAGTTAAATGAGTAGAGTGAAAACGTTTGTTGAACCTGTTCATGAGCCAACTCCTCACTTTCTTATATGAAAGACCCTAGTGGCAGCTTCATCCATATTTGAACATCTTATTTTTACAATTAACTTTTTGTATATCATATATTGATATTTTTTTCTTATTTATTACAAATATAAGCTTATAAATGAAAGACATTTTAAAATTTAATATTTGAAATTGATAATATAAATATGTATTTATATTTAACTGGCCGTACCAGGTCAGGCGTTGCTGTAGCTCGGTCTGGTCAAACGGAAAAGAAAGAAAAGAGAAAACGCACGTTACTAATATGTTTAATTTCACAATGCTTGTGGGTATACAATATTTTTTGTTGTTTCATTGTCTGTGCAGATACAGAGATTGTCTGAAAAACAGTTAAAAAATGAAATAAAAAACAATGAAAAAATAAACTATACTCACGAAATGAACGCTATGGTAAACGACACAGCTCAATTCCAATGCAATGTCACATGAAATAATTAAATCAAAATGAAAATAAATTGAAATCTATGAAAATTCAATTTAAAAATGCAATCGGAAACATTGAAATGGAATCGTAAAATATTTAGTATAGCGTGTGTTGCTTCTAACAGATAGCACTGTTTTTCAAAAAAGCATGTTTTTACCTGTCACAGATGAGACATCTATGTAATAGTAGGGATATAGAAACATGCGCGTATTTGAATGCAACGTTGTGCCAAAATTTTAAAGCAATCGGTGAAGAACTTTCGGAGATTTAAGATTTTGAACAAACGAACATTGACATTTTTATTTATATAGATTATAACATTATAGCAACTCCCCAAACAAAGACTTAAAAATAAACTTTAAACTACTTGTGTATATTCCTCAATGCACAAGCAAATTAAAGATGTTTTTAAAAGTGATTTTAAAATTCATTTTAAATTACATCCTCGTTTAAACAGGTTGATGAATAGCTCAAAGGATAAGATTAACATTTCTGCATTTCAGTATTTTTCCATCATCATGGAGTGATAATTTGAGTTAATAGTTCACATTTTATTTTAATATTAAAATCTTTATTCAATATTGTGAATCGATAAATTATATTTGATTTATTAGAAATCATCATCATCAACCATTATCAATATGCTGCAGGATAGAGGTGTCTCCAAATTCAATTCATCTTCTCTGATCTCTAACCTCTCTTCTCGACATCAGCCCTGCACACTTTCTTATTTTATACAATCATCTCACAGATGGTCTCTTTCTGGGTCTTTTACAATATTTTGGAATCCCGCTTATGATTTCAAATACCCATCTATTATTATCTCTTCTATAAATATGTTCATTCCAACTCCACATCGATCTTTTAACTCTTTCAATGATGTCAGTAACATCTG
Organism: Epiperipatus broadwayi; assembly: GCA_028023455.1. Taxonomy (NCBI): domain Eukaryota; kingdom Metazoa; phylum Onychophora; class Udeonychophora; order Euonychophora; family Peripatidae; genus Epiperipatus; species Epiperipatus broadwayi. The sequence goes on from JAQFVV010012586.1 coordinate 91,231, forward strand.
CTTGCTCTCTTACCCATGTATTGCATTTTTGATCTCTTCTTGTTATTCTTAACATGCATCTCACCATACTTTTTTAAGTGGTTTGAAGTCTCCGTATTGCTCTTTTATTAAGTGTACAAGTCTCAGATTTATAAGTAAGAACTGGTAAAACACATTTATTAAAAAAACTCTTTTTCAAACACATAGGTATATTTCCTTTTAATATTAATTTATTTCTACTAAAAGCACTTCAAACAAGTTTAATTCTATGATTAATTTTATCCATTATGTTTCCATCTGCAGTAATAATCTGACCAAGGCATTTGTAGTTGTAACTTTTTTTATCTCATCATAATCAAACTTTATTTTCATCTTTTAAAAAAATCCATTGAACATTACTTTAATCTTTTTAATATTTCCTGAAGTTCTGAAGCATTATTTGCAAAAACAATTACAGCATCTGCAAAATCTAAAGGAATTAAATAATCTCCATTTACTCTTTTAACTTCCCATTCTAATTCACAAAATACTTCTTACAGCACTGCTACAAAAAGTTTTGGAGATATGAAGTCACCCTAATTTACACCCTTCTCAATGTTAACTTTCTGAGTAATATTATGTAATCTAATTATTGCTGTTGCATTTTTATAAATATTTTTCAGAATATGGTAATATATGGCTTCTATACCTTGATGATCCACTGTTTTAATCATTGAAGAAATGGTTATAGAATCAAATGCCTTTTCATAATCTACAAATCCAAAGCATAATGGCATCTCATATTTTTTGGTTCCTTCTATAACTTCTTTCAATAAGTGAATATAATCTATTGTACTAAAATTACTTTTAAATCCATTATGTTTTTTTGGTTGGTTGAAATCCAATGTTCTCTGTAGACAAGTTGCAATTATCTTGATAAAACTTTAATATAAAACTGATAAAAGACTGATAGGTCTGTAATTTCTAAAATCTTCTTTATCACTTTTTTAAAATATTAATATTAATACTGCATTCTTCCAATCATCTGGTACATCTTTATCATTTAGACCTTTGGTATATAACTATACCAAAAAAATTTCTATTTCTTCACCTGCTTCTTTTAATATATTGATTATAATTCCATTACTATTTGAAACTTTTCCCATCTTCATAAATTTAAATGCATGACTCACATCATTTAAAATCCTGCCCATTTCATGATGTCATCTCTCGTTTTAGTAATTGTTCCATCTTTTTTTCTTATTGCAGATATAAGTTTCATACCAATACAAAAATCTTGTTTTACATTCTTGAGACTTTTATTCACTTCTACAGATTTTATTGCTATTTCACAATTATACTTTCTTATACCATTATCAACTCTTTTTCACATAATTTTACAAAATTTGAGATATTCAATCTTTCTTAATGCATCATTTTTATATATCTTTATATTCCTTCTTTTTTTCATAAATTCCCTAGTCTCAATAGAAATTTTATTGATCAATTGCTTCTTTTTCCTACCAGCTATCTTTGTTGCAGTTTTTAAAAATGTATCAGTTATTTTCTTATTAATTTCATTCAAATATGAATCATGTTCAAAATCTACTAATACTTGAAAACAATTTCTAATTTAAATTCATTAGAATGTTTCTGAAGATTAATAAATATTGCTTTCTTAATAATTTTTGTCTCTCTAGTTTTGTATTAACATGTATTTTACATCTTACTAATCAATGATCATTTTCTGTGTTGTACTTATTATGTAAGAACAATACATTCTTGAAATACATATTTTCTGTTAGTCAAAATTTAATCCAATTTTGCTGTACACTCATTAGAATGTTTCCATGTCCATTTGCATTTAACATTTTCTTTATAAAAAGAAGTGATAATATATTTTTCTTTTTCTGCACACTCCACAAGTCTATGTCCCTTCATATTTCTATAACCATAACCAAATTTACCTGCAGTACTTTCATCTTTCAATTGTTTACCTATTCTAGCATTAAAGTCTCCCATGACAATTTTAAAATTTTGTTTGATCTGATCAAAAGCTTTTTGTACATCCAAATAAAAATCTTCTACTACTTCAACAGTATGAGAACTTGCTGAGGCATAAACCTGAATTATCTGCATTTGTTATCTGCTATTAAGTTGAATAACTAATCTTGTCACTAAATCCAATATACCAACAATCTCCATAATGTTGTTTTTCCACTTTTTATTTTTAATGAATCTATTCCACTTGTACTTACAATATTTGTGGCTTTGTAGTAGAGTACATTTCCACTTTTTAAATCAATTGTCTCTTCACCTTTTCTTCTAACTTCACAAAGTCCAAAAATGTCCCATTTAATATGAGACAGGTCTTCCAATTCTTGCAATATTCTTTCACTTGTAATTGATCTGCAATTGTAAGTATCTAAATAAAAAATCATCATCAAATGACAGTCTAGATTTGTAATGAGGGCATTCTTAGACCCCTCCACTTTCTGTCACCAACTGCTGCCTTGGCTGGTGACTTTAGAGCCTCCTAAAAATAAGGACCATGTTTTATTTTTGTCTGTCATGATTGTAAATATCTATTAGAAAAAAATTTCATTCACACACACATTTATTCTGCCTTATCAGGAAACTGAGAAGAAAGACAGACTATGGTGTTTCTTGATCTTAAACTCGGAGATAAAAAAAATAATAAACTCACTACACTGGCTAATGTATGTTGATGAGCAGCCCATCCATGTTCATATATTATATGAAAAATCACATAGTAATAACAGCTGCAATGACAATAATGTATGCAGTGGACATTAGGAATTTTCCGTAACCTGGAAACTATAGATTTACAAACGACATGACTTCTGTTATATGCTAACCAAAACTAAATGTAAATACAATACTATTGCATCTAATTTTTTCCTTTACTAAATATCACATTTTAAACATGAATTTATGCACTGTAATCACATTTTCTTCATGATTTAAATACTGTGCTGATTTTTTTCTGAATGTTTTTTCCTTCAATTTTTTTTATTTAAATACCTATTTTTTTAGAATCCAGAAATGTACCCAGACTATGGAAATGTCATCATTTTTGTAACTTTTTTAAATTGGTTGCTTTAGCAAATTACTTCTTTGGCATAAAATGTTTCACAAGAAAATTATGGTTTATTTATAGTGGAACAAATAATAATATTTTTCCTTGTAAAACACACTCTCTAACAAAGAAATATATAACTTGAATATCACATGACAGCATTACAGACAAATATTTAGATTTTTATATATAAGGTAAAATCTCTATACTACAGTATTTAATAAAGAGTAATAATTAGAGTTATCACTTTTAAAAAATTTTTAACTTATATTTTTAAAAATAAAAGATATTAAACAAATTTAAGTGTTAACATTAAAATATTTGTTTTTAATAATTATTCTAGAAATATTTTATAAAAATAGTCATACATATTTAAATAAATTATTGAAAATATACATATTTTCACTTACAAATTTGTTTATATATCCAAGATAAAAGAATCTACCAATCAGTGAGACTCTAATCTTTGTTGTTTTTTTAAAGTACTGCCATCTTCAGTTTTTTTGCTTAATTAATAAATCAATATTTATTTCAGTACCAATTTTTACTGTCAGATGAATGTAAAGCCAGCAAAATAACATTAATCTTTCCATTTTGCAGATTAGTGTTTTATCAGCCCAGAAGGCAAGAAATTAAATGTACATTTTTTGCCCTCTACTGAGAGATTTTGCAACCCACTTTTTTTTAAAAAAAACTTTAAAATTCACATTTTTTTTTCTAATATTTTAATTTTCAAATTTTTTCAAAGGTGTCAGGACAATAAAAAACAGGAATTTCAAAGTGTGGTAAGATGCACAATGATGTGTGCTTATTGTATTCTTGGTAGTCTTAAATGTTGCAATAACTATGCAATATTACTTTGAGAAAATATGAATGACTAAAAACTTGATTTTTAAAAAAGTTTATGATTATTTTTGCATGGTAATTGTGTGCTAATTATTAGACATTAAAATATATATTATTGCATATTTATTTTCTACAGAAATGTTTTATTTTTATATAAAAGATTATATTTTTCTGACTAATGTTACCATACAAATTACTGTTGCAGGAAATACAATCTCTCTAGAAAATGTCCCTAACAATCAGTTAAAGAAATATACCAAGATTATAAATTACTAAAAAAAAAAAAACTTTTAAAGCATAAGTCAATATATTTATTAGATAAGGCACAATGAATGTTTGTGTAAATGATAAATATTTTTTCAATAGATGGATGGATGAAATAAGAAAGTGTGCAGGGATGATGTGGAGAAGAGAAGCTAAAGATCAGAGAAGATGGATTGAACTTGGAGAGACCTTCATCCTGCAGTGGATTGATAATGGTTGATGATGATGATGATGAAGAATAATTATTTGTTGAGATTTTAAAAACAAACATCAACCAAAGAAGATTTTGTTCATTTTGCAAATTCCCTCTGATCCTCCCATAATTTGAATGACAAAATGGTGCTTTACTTTGATTAAAATCTAATTTTTAAAATAATTCCAAAAATCAAATGCAATTTTTTAAAATTGATTTAATTTCTAAACAAAATTATCTACCAAATGAAGTCAAATTTATTATGTTCTAATAAATAATAACAGTTTAATATTAAATTGAAAGGTTAAAAGCTTATAGCAAGTGACAAATCTGTCAGAGTACAGGAGGGTTAAAAATAGTTGCAAGAGTGATTTCAAACTGAAGTACAGCAACAATATGACATTAGTCTTTAATATTACACATTTACAAATTGTTTTTCCAAATCTGCATAGAAATTCATATTCTTTATTTTTAATAAATACAGTGCCATATGATGGCAGTTTTTAAACAAAAATTATGATAATTTATATGTAAAAATTGCTAAAAGAATTTTAAAAAACATGGTAAATAACTAATAAATATTACCTCATTAATTAATAATACTATAGAAACCTTTATTAAATTTATATCTACACTCACAATTTCTAATATCATTTCAATTGCTTTTTTTTTTTTTTTTTGCAATTGTTAAATGAATGTGTTACACTGATACCAAAAACATATTTGGACAAGTTAATAACTAATTATTCATTATAAAATATAAAAAGTTCATATTTTTTATTTTACATAATTAAAAGCTAATACAGTTTATAAATAGTCAATAGCAAAACTTTAATAGAGAAATAATAAAGAAAAAAATATTGATTTCTAGGTTTCTGCTCATTAGTTATTGACAATAGTTGTTAATCTGTATTGACCAAGCTGAGTTTGTTATGGATCTGCTATCTAAATAAAATTTCTAACCCTGATTAAGTTCTGAAAAAAATTTCAAAGCTTTACTTGATTTAGATTCAAAATTCACATCATAGGCATGTAAGTATGACGTACTATGACTATATCACAAGGCCCGTATCTTGTTTATTATTTATATTGACAATAAGTGCCAGCATTTGATTGGTCAATATATGCAAATTATATCATTCCAACTCATGTTTAAAAAAATCACCTATTGTTAAGACAACATTACAATTAGGTATTCTATTTGTTATTTAAACATTTGGGCTATGGTGATCATAAACAATAAAATATGCTATGTATTTTTACGTTTATTTATTACTGAAATGTAAAAAAAAGAGTAATTTTTTTTTAAAGTGTCATAGCATCGGCCGGACGCGAACCTGCGACCCGGGCAACTGCCAGGCAATCGCGCTGACCTCTAGACCACCAATGCAAGACTAAAGAGAGTAATTTAATATTAATATCGTTTTAAACTTGATGCTTTTATCATTTAAACAGTACTATGTTCAATCTATCACAATGATATAATATTGACTCAGAGCTGAAATTTTTTTAAATTGAAATTCACTTGAAAAAAAAACAAAAACAATTTAATTTGGTGAATTTAGTAGAACTGTCGTACTCGACCAAAGACATAACACCTTAACGCTTCCTAAGCATATACATCTCATCACTATTAATATAAGCTAAACAATATTTAAAATGTCATTTTTTTTTATGTGTCAAAGCGTCGGCCAGAAAGCAAACCCTGGGACAACTACTTGTAAGACAGCTGTGCTAACCACTCGGCCACCAACGCTTGTCTTATTTGACTACACATTTTCAACACAAAAAAAATTCATTATATAATGAAAAAGTTTATTTAACAAATCTTAAAATTCTACGAAGGATATCTGTCACTTCTATGAATTGGTTGTCTTGCTAATGAGGTCATTTTGTCTCAATATAATCTTTGAAATTTACATGTATATAAAATTACATTTATTTATATACACATATGCACACTTATATATATATATGTCCTTAAACTTTGTTATAAAAACTCATTGATATGTATGTGCTTCGAACATTAATCTATAAATTTCGTTACAACACGTATATATATAGACTTTATTGCTACATTAATTAAAAATGTTTATTGTCTTTTTTTGCACTAAAATACACTAACAGTAGTTGCCAACACCTTTTTAAATATTATATTTTGTTTTTAACTATAAAAGTAATGTAATTATTATTGGTAAAGTCTAAAAAAATCTCACCTTAAAGTCTAACTCTAAACTGCCATAAATATACATACAGTTGATTCTAAAAGGTTATTTTTTTTCCATGATTATTTTAATACTGCGAATTCCATTTTGTTATTTCAAAACGTAGAACGGAAAGCTTCGCCAATTACGCAATTTTGCTTTGGGCTATATTTTTCAAACTAGAAATGTTACTTCATTACATTAAAGAATAACAAAAAAAAAAAATTGAAATTGAAGTCATTTCTCGGGTTATATCTACACGTTTCTGTCAAAGCGACCTATATATAGGTAGTTTTTCCAAGGCAAATTCAAATGTGCAGGCAATAAAATAGAAGGAAGATATATTTCATAAACGATATTAATTTGTCATTATTTCTAATATGTATTTATGTATGTATAAAAATATTAGCCTAACTATTAAAAATTTAATAAGTTATATTCAGTAACGTTGAAATTTATTTAAATTACCTAAAAGTATTTATTGCTTAGGTGTTTATAAAAAGTTATATACCTGAAAATTCCAGAGAGTTCTGGAATCAATCTTATGACCTACACTTCATAATCTGACTATCTGTCGCTGCACTAAATCAAATGATTTTAAACAAATACATACTAAAACAAATTTATAAAGCTATCCACAATCCAAAAATACAAACAAAACACACACTTTTTAAAAGCAAATATATAAGACTATTCATAATCCAAATCTTTTATAAGATCGATAGCTTCCTTTCCACATCTATTATACAAAAGAGTCTCTTTAACTCTTTTTCTCATGCCATTATTTTTAAAGGACAAAGCTATTACCTGATTAAACAATGTTTCATAATCAGAATCAAGTTCATAAATACAAAAAGTTAAGCTACGATACTTCTTTTTTTCAAGTAAACATAATTTATTTTCCCTGAGGTTAATCTTGATACAACAATATAGAATTTCTCAATACCAGAAATATTATTAGTATTCATTTTCACTTTCATACTATTTAATAAAGAATTTAACAATAAATTTACTTTCTAATAAGTATTTGTATTTAACGCTTTACAAGTAGAGAGATCTTAGAAAATAATGCAATAAAGTCATACTCTTTTTTTATTTTTAATTCCACTATTTGAATTAATCTTAATTGTTTTTAACCAATAAAATAAAATATCATAGAAGAGTAATTTAATAATAATAATAATAATAATAATAATAATTTCAGATTTTTTTCTTCACTATTAATAATTATGTAAGATTTAATACGCTTGATGTATATAGTGAAATTAAATTCATAAAAAATTACACTAATATTTCTTAAGGCTAAGTGCTTTCAGAGCATTCGACTCCATATTCATAGCCTCCAAACCTAATAATTTATGCAAATCTATGCAAGCTCATTTATATTGTCCATCTCTTTGATATAGAAAAGCATGTATCCTTCCTGTTTATTGCCTTCAAGTCTCTTGCTATATACCATGCTTCTTTCACCTTCCTTTTGATGTCATTTCTCTCAGTGGAAACTATTTCAGCACATGCAGGTTCAAATTCATGATTAGCCTCTTTTTGGTGGTCCACAAATACTGAGCTGCCTTCATTTCTGCTTAATACTCTTTTGTATAAGTATTTGTGTTGAGCTACTCTGTTGTTTATAGTGACCCAGGTCTCACCGTAGTATACTGCTCCACAGTTAGCCTGAGGGCATGTCATTTTGTACAGCACATGTGGTGTAGATTGTATGTCAATCTTATCCTTAGAATTGTTAATAATTCTATTAGTGTTAGGAGGGGTTCGAAAACCTACTGTGAATTCATTCTGTAATTTTTTGACTAGTTCTTTTGAAATATTAGGTATGTATGGCAGACATATATGTTGTTTTTTGTCCTTTCTTGGTTTATTTAAGTTTTCATAAAATGTTTTGATTCTTTTATTGATGGTTACAAAATTGTAACCAACCTTCATTAGATCACTAATATACTTGTTAATATTTATCCTTCTTTCCTCTTCATATTTGCATAAATGGTAATTCCTGAACAAAAAGGTAGAAAGCCCTGCCAATTTGTGGGCTTTGGGAGTTTTGGAGTTAGTATGGATGTATCCCCTAATGTTTAGTGGTTTTACTTTCATATTGTAATTAAAACATCTGTGCATTCTCTTTATTATTAAGTCCAAGTAATTAATTGTATTCAACTCATTCTCTTCAGTGCAGTTAAATATCAAGTTGGTATGTGCCTGCATTTTATCCAGAATGGTTGTTATTAAATAATAATAATAATAATAATAATAATAATAATAATAATAATAATAATAATAATAATAATAATAATAATAATAATAATAATAATAATAATAATAATAATAATAATAATAATAATAATAATAATAATAATAATAATAATAATAAACTAAGTACTAAAAAGGTAAGATTAATATTAAGAATATATAGAACATATTTTGTAAAATCCCATGTAGCTCTAAAATGATTTATCCCAGGGAAGATAAACTAAGTTTAAATGAAACTTTTTAAAAATTCATAGAAGCAGTGTTATGAATAAATACCTTAATTCAGTTCAGTGCATCCATGAACATTCTACTGATCATAAAATATTCTTTGATCAGGTAAAAGATATTTTGAAACTAATTTGATGAGAAAAAGAATTAAGAAGATTTTTTTGATTAATGCACATCCAATTAAAGGTTCCAATCTTATTAAATTTTTATTCAACATAAAAGATGGAATATTTGTACTAAGTGTAGTTTGGGTATATATTAACCCATAAACCACCTCTTACGAGGCTTCTCGTCGACATCTGACATCACTCTAACTCTGCCAGTTCTTATGCTAAAATATTCGTTTGACAGGTATTGATTAGGTTTTTAAAAGTTCTGTAAGATGGTGCCCTCTTCCGAATTATTTTACAAGTAAAAAATCAAAAAAACCGCATTTAAACCTAAACAAAGAAAGAACATTGTCAGTCATTGGTTGTCAGCGAGCTCTCAGCCGAAAAAGACATTCTGATTGGCTGGAAAGAACAAAGAAACCGCCTGATCAAAGAAAATAAAGAAAAACGCTGAGATTTTCATTTCGAATGCAATTTTAAGTATTAAAAAAATATAATTTGAGAAATTAAACTAGTTTTTTAAAAAATATACCAAAAAAAAACAAAATTATTTTCGAAAAATATTGAAGATTTTAGTAAAAATATTTAAGATTTAGCAAAAAGAAATCTTTACTTTTCAATAACGTAACATTGAAAAAAAGTGTTTGCATCATCACTTTTTTCTTTAGACATTTGCTTTATATTTGCCGAAATTGAATATATTTTATAATAAATAAATAGCAATTTATTTTTGAAAGAACTTTCGTTCTCTTACATAACCTGAAAAATTAGTAATATACTTTTTATAAACGTATCTGAGTTGAATTTAATATTATAGGCGAATATGTTTTAACAATAGGCTTTGTCTTCAGTTTGTGAGTTGGCCAATTAAAAGATTTGATTTTTACCTCATACAACCAATAATATAATTAGTGGTTTAAGGGTTAAAGAAAGTATATTTTGGATAGATTTAGACTAATATTTATACTTAAAAAGTTTTGTGTATATAGGCGAAATAATGCTAATATATATTGGTAGTTTTTTTAATGTTAAATTTGTGCTTGTTTGTTTTTTAAATATTTATAATTAATAACTTAGTATTAAGCAGAACTGAATGTTATGTATGTATGTATGTATTAAACCACAAATGCATTTATTATCTGGGTGTTATCTGCATTTCAAAGCAACTTTATTAAGTCACTAAAGAATTATCCACCTGTGCAGGGACCACATTCTGTCACCTGCAGCAGTGGGCCATAGAGGCTACAATGATACATTGATATTCTACAACTGGGCAGTGGCTCAAAGCAATTCAATCACCTTATACAATAGATTAGGTATTACAGATATCTAAGTAAAAAAATACATTCCGAGTACAAGACAAAATAAGTCATTAATAATTTTTATTTCTTGATATCTAATAAATATAGTGCAAATTATTTTTAAAAATATCTAAAACCATAATAAATTCACAAATAAACATGTTTTTGCATCATTGGAAACTTCAATGTCGTAAAACGGTGAAGATTTTAAAGCCTTGGTAACAGACAATGGCTGAACATGTCAGGGAGGGGCTTATGTCTACTTATAGAGCAGAAATTTTGAATTTTGCACATTTTTCATGCAATTTTCAGCAAAAAAAAATTATTATAATAAATCCTCTTGGAGTCCTTAAAGGAACTGAGCAGGGCAAATTCCTAATGTCCACTCCATACGTTCTTGTCGTTGCAGCTGTTATTACTATATGTTTATTCATATAGTATACGAACATGGATGGGCTGCTCACCAACATGCATTAGCCAGCATGGTGAGTTTATTGGCTTTTTACCTCTGAGTTTAAAATCAAGAAACACCATGGTCTTTCTTCTCAGTGCCTGATAAGGCAGAATGAAGGTTTGTGTAAATGATAAAGATTTTTCCCAATTATACAATTATGACAGACAAAAATAAAGCATGGCCCTTAATCCCAGGAGGCTGTAAAGTCAACAACCAAGGCAGCGGTTGGTGGCCGAAGGCGGAGGGTGCTAAAAATATCCTGGAGGTGGACCCAGGCTGCCATTTGATGACGACTTTTTATTTAGGTACTTACAACTGCAGATCACTTTCAAGTGAAGGAAGATTGCAAGAATTAGAAGAAGAACTCTCTTATATTAAATGGGATATTATTGGACTTTGTGAAGTTAGAAGAAAAGGTGAAGAGACAATTGATTTAAAAAGTGGACATATGCTCTATTATAAAGGCACAAATATTGAAAATACAAGTGGAGTAGGATTCATTATAAATAAAAAGTGGAAGAACAATATTGTGGAGATTGATGGTGTATCAGACAGAGTGGCAAGATTAATTATACAACTTAATAGCAGATATCAAATGCAGATAATTCAGGTTTATGCCCCAACAAGTTCTCACAGTGATGAAGTAGTAGAAGATTTTTATATGGATGTACAAAAGGCTTTTGATCAGAGTAAACAACATTTTAAAATTGTTATGGGAGATTTTAATGCTAGAATTGGTAAACAAATGAAAGATGAAAGTGTTGTAGGTAATTTTGGTTATGGTAATAGAAATGAGAGAGGACATAGACTTGTGGAGTTTGCAGAGAAGGAAAAAACTTTATATTATGAATTCTTTTTTTGAAAAAAATGTTAGAAGGAAATGGACATGGAAGCATCCAAATGAAGGTACAGCAGAATTGGATTATATTTTGACTAACAGGAAATACATATTTCAAGATTGTAATGTTCTTAATAAATTTAACACAGGAAGTGATCATCGATTAGTAAGGGGTAAGATACATGTTAATGTAAAACTAGAGAGACAAAAATTATTAAGAAAAACTATATTTACAGTTGATATTCCTAATCTTCAGAAACATTCTAATGAATTTAAATTAGAACTTATAAATCGGTTTCAAGTATTAGTAGATTTTGAACATGATTCAGATTTGAATGAAATTAATATGAAAATAACTGATACACTTTTAAAAACTGCAACAAAGATAGCTGGTAGAAAAAAGCAGCAATTGACTAATAAAATTTCTACTGAGACTAGAGAACTTATGAAGAAAAGAAGAAATATGAAGATATGCAAGAATGATGCATTAAAAAGAATTGAATATCTCGAATTTTGTAAAATGGTGCGGAAAAGAGTTGAAAATGATATAAGAAAGTATAACTGTGAACTAGCAAGAAAAGCTGCAGAAGAAAATAAAAGTCTTAAGAATGTAAAACAACATTTTGGTATTGGTAGGAAATTTATATCTGCAATAAGGAAAAAAGATCGAATTATTACTAAAAAGAGGGATGACATTATGAAATTGGTAGAAGATTTTTATCAAGAATTATATAGTAATAAAGAACAAGTACCTCCTATATCTATTACATCTTCTGAATTGCCCAGAATTTTAAATGAAGAAGTGAGAAATGCAATTTTAATGTATGAAAAAAGGAAAGGCTCCAGGTAATGATGGAATTATAATTGATATATTAAAAGAAGCAGGTGAAGAAACAGAAAAAATATTAGCAAAGTTATATACCAAATGTCTAAATGATAAAGATGTACCGGATGATTGGAAGAATGCAGTAATAATATTAATATTTAAAAAAGATGATAAAGAAGATATTAGAAATTACAGACCTATCAGCCTTTTATCAGTTTTATATAAAATTTTTACCAAGATAATTACAACTCGTCTACAGAGAACCTTGGATTTTCACCAACCAAGAGAACAAGCTGGATTTAAAAGTGGGTTTAGTACAGTAGATCATATTCAAGTATTGAGAGAAGTTATAGAAAGGACAAATGAATATGAGTTGTCATTATGTTTTGGATTTGTAGATTATGAAAAGGCATTTGATTCTATAAACATTTCTTCAGTGATTAAAGCATTGGATCATCAAGGTATAGATCCAGGATATTGTCATATTTTAAAGAATATTTATAAAAATGCAACAGCAACAATTAGATTACATAATGATACTGGGAAAGTCAACATTGAGAAAGGTGTAAGACAAGGTGACTCCATATCTCCAAAACTTTTTACAGCAGTGCTGCAAGAAGTATTTTGTGGATTAAAATGGGAAACTAAAGGAGTGAAAGTAAATGGAGATTATTTAAGTCATTTAGATTTCGCAGATGATGTAGTTGTTTTTGCAAATAATGCTTCCGAGCTGCAGGAAATGTTGCAGGAGTTATCAGATGAAAGTAGGAAAGTAGGACTAAAGATAAATGTTAAAAAGACTAAAGTAATGTTTAATCGATTTGCTCAAAATATGAAAATAAAGATTGATTATGATGAATTAGAAGAAGTTAAGAGTTACAAATACCTTGGTCAGATTATTAATACAGATGGAAACATAATAGAGGAAATTAATCATAGAATTAAACTTGGTTGGAGTGCTTTTGGTAGAAATAACTTGATATTAAAAGGAAATATGCCTATGTGTTTGAAAAGAAAGGTTTTTAACAAATGTGTTTTACCAGTTCTTACTTATGGATCTGAGACTTGGACACTTAATAGAAGATCAATACAGAGACTTCAGACCACTCAAAGAAGTATGGAGAGATGTATGTTGGGAGTAACAAGAAGAGATCGAAAATGCAATGTATGGGTAAGAGAACAAACAGGTGTTACTGACCTCATTGAAAAAATTAAAAGATTGAAGTGGAGTTGGGCTGGACATATTGCTAGAAGAGATGATAATAGATGGACAATTGAAATTTTAAACTGGATTCCAAGAGATTGTAAAAGACCCAGAAGGAGACCACATGTAAGATGGATGGATGAAATAAGAAAATGTGTAGGGGTGATGTGGAGAAGAGAAGCTAAAGATCGGAGAAGATGGATTAAACTTGGAGAGACCTTCATTCTGCAGTGGATTGATAATGTTTGATAATGATGATGATGATGATGATGACTTATGAAAAAATTCACCAGGGGGCAAATTGGCCAAAAGACGTTTCCTGATCATCCGAAAGTAGGATAGGGTTAAGGAAGAGTTAAAGCAAATATATATTATATTTAGAACAAGAATGCCATGATACTATTAAAGTTTAACAAGTTACTAAAAAATTCAAAGTAAAAATAGTGTTATTCAGTTATGAATAATTATAAGTATTGGACATTAAAAAAAATACATTAGGTTTCAAGATTAATTATGTTTCTTTATATCATTTTTAATTTGTAAAGAAAATTATTTTTTACAACCTCATCTGATAAATTATTATTAACAACTATTGAATTAAAATTTGACATTTAAAGATGGGCTTGAAATTTTTTTTGAGGAAACTAAGTTTAATGTTTAACAAGTTGAATTGTGAATTAAATTAATATATCACAGTGATTGCATGCAGTGAATCCTGTTAACATAAGTTAAAGAAAATTAAAAAATGTTAAAAGTAAATAGGAAATAAAACTGAAAAGAGGGCTTATATAAGCCTTATGTTGCATTTAGGAAAATTATATTTTTATGTCTAAAGAAAAATTTTAATAAATGTATGTTGAATTAATTGGTAGTTGTGAATCTCCCAGTTTAAACAAGAAAAATAATAAAAAAATTCAATTCAACAAATGAGTATAAAAGGGCATTATATGATTATATATATATTGTTGATTATTATTTAGATTGGGATTGTCTAAATTTTGAATGATTTCTAATGTTTACTTATAAACCCATTTAGCCTTCAGCATTACTACACCTATTATTTAAGTAATACTTTGGTTGCAATTTGAAAATTATAATTGTAATTTGTAATGATATAATTGATGATTTATTAGTCAGCATTCAAACCATTATATTTATCTGTTTAAGGAGGTTTACTATTTCTTTGTATCAATAATTTCAGTCTCTGTGGTAAAGTTGCAATTTTTAGTGTCTATATAAATATATTAAACCATAAATTAAGGTGGGCTTCCATCACCTTTATTGTTAAAAGGAGGTTGCCTTGACAACAACTTGAGGTTGTTGGTTATTATCTATACTGAGATTGTCTCAGTGTTGAATGAGTTCTAATATATATATATATGGTAGTTTTACCCGATGTGCTCGATTGCCACCAGGCGATGTTGCGGTACCATTAACAACCGGTTCAAAGCCTGCAAGTGATAAATTTATATGCAAAAGTGGCTGAAAATTGAAAAGTAAAAACGCCTGAGGCTATATATATCCAAGAAATACATCAAAAGTACAAATTATAAAAAAAAAACAAGAAAATGCTATAAAATTTCGAATTAAAAAAAAAAAAATCACTGATAATACGACAAAGCCACCCACCCTAAAATCAAGAATTCTTCACTTAAATTGACAAGTAAAATTGCCTGAGGCTATATATATATATATATATCCAAGAAATACAGCAAAAGTACAAATTATTAAAAAAACCCAAGAAAATGCTATAAAATTCAAATTCAAAAAAACAAAACGAGACCCCCACCTAAAATCAAAAATTATTCACTTACATCAGAAAATGGTGGAACGCGGGAAATCCAAAAATAGAATTTCATCAAATTATTAAGCTTCCAATTTGCATATAAGCATCTGCAATGCATTCAAAAGCAACTATTTGGTCTCTGCTTTAAAATTATGGCATTATCATTTAAATTCATCAATATTTAAAAAATAAAAAGGAATACACAAAAAATAATTATCAATGTAAAATCTACCTCTCCCCCAAGTAAAAAACCGGTATACCAAAAACAATTAACATTGGTGGAACACGGGAAATCCAAAAATAGAATTTCATCAAATTATTTAGCTTCCAGTTTGCAAATAAGCATCTGCAATGCATTCAAAAGCAATTATTAAAATTACCGCATTATCATTTAAATTCATCGATATTCAGAAAATAAAAATCAGTACATAAAAAACAATGTAAAATGTACCCCTACTACCCAAAATAACTGAAATTGACCAATTATGTTGATGGTGTAATATTTAAAGAATAAAAGATTTTCAATATTTGCAAATCATTTAAATTCATCAATATTTAAAAAATAAAAAGCAATACACAAAAAATAATTACCAATGTCTTTATAGGAATTTTGATGGTTGCACTTTTTTGAGTTCAAGAAATTGTTTTTCATGTCAAAAGCTGGTCCACAAAAGCTATGATATCACATTTTGAAAATACAAAGGTGATGTGAAATAGAAAGATTATTTGCAGCATAAAAATCCTTTAGCTAAAAAAATAAAATGAATTAAATATCCATTAGCTTTTATAACTTTTCTTTAAAATTATAACATTTAGCATAGTAGGCTCTTGAAAGTTTTCAGCATAAAAATGCATTTAAAAGGTTATTATTAAATTTAGAATTCATATTTTTAGAGACAGATTTTAACACAAATAGTAACAGAAGATTATAAAATGGTGGTTATTTGATATAAAAAATACAGCAAAATATGGCAGAAATTAGCAGATTATAATTTAGAAAATGTAAAATTTAGATTGATGGTATATTAATGGCTTGCAATATCACATCAAATAGATTTTCACCATGATGCAGTCTTCACCACATGAATTTGCTTAAGTATGAATCCAGGTAACATCGAGTGGTCCCCCTCTCTTGTTTGTTGTACCATTTTAAAAGCCTCCAAAATCTTTCTACATTTTGAGTATGGGTTCCAGTAGAAGGATCAACAATATTGTATGAATGATTTACTTTGAAATGCTGGTAACCTACAGCATTCAATTCCTCAGTTTTGTAGGCCTTCCAGCAGTCAGAATATATGGAAGATCCTGGTCCTACATGTTCTTTAATGGTATCTAGAAGAACAGATGCTGTTCAATCTGGAATAGCAACAATAAAACACTTTTTCATTTTCCTACATAAACCACCAAATAACCATTGTTGTGGAAGAATTCTTTCCTGTTGGTTTTTGCATTTAGTGAATAAAGCTTCGTCTACCTCTACAATTTTCCCTGGGCCTCCAATTTTGCAGAATGGGTGAGATAGCAGACTTTCTTTACCGGCTTCTCTCAAATATTGCTTCATGCAATGGCAATCTTCTGGTTCAAATCCATATCATTTTTTCCAGATTTGATGGTCAATTGGTTTGTACTTCAGTAGTAAATGAGTCAGTTGGCTGTGACAAATGACAATTTGCAACCTTCAAACCAGGTTCCTTTCCAAAGTGCTATGAAACATTGACAAGCAAAAACATTGCACCTCCATTGCACCCTTGGTCTCACATAAAGTTTCATTTGATGGCCATTGACACATAGCTTTTGAGTAGGCAGAACACTTTTACTTTGGAGGAACTCCACTGCTTCATATTCTGTCTTTGGAAGATCCCAAATTTTTATCATTTTGAATGGTAAAAGATTATGATAAAGATTCTACTTCAATTTCAGTGGCTACTGATTTTCAGCATGGGATAATTGAAGTGTTGCCTGAAAGTTTGTGCATGTTTAACATTGTATTCATCTGCGTAAGAAAATTTCCACATTAACTCTGTCAAAAAATAAAAATAATCCCAACAACTTGTATTTCTAGCAGTACAAAATAATTAACACATCATAATAAAACTAAGCAGGCATTTCAAAAGACTAGTTCAGTTACATTTTAATTAAATTTGTCAGCTTTGGAAATTATATTTTTCATGTGAAATGTGTATTACATCATATTTCATTAATGAGTACAAACTGCGATCTAATATATTATGGTGCCATTATATTTTTCTTTTTAAATTTTTAAGTGGTATATGTGTATGGATTTAATTCAGTATTTTCCTAAGAATCTCATATAACATACATATATGATGAAATGTTTAGGCAACTATTTAGCAGTTACTAACTTTTACGAGTACGTTAAATGCTGATTTTAAAAATAGATTTGGTTTAGAGTGAACAGCACCATTTTTCATTTACTTGGGAATGTTAAGAAATTTAACATTAGAAAGCAATATTTTAAAGAAAAGTTGTAAAAACTAATTGATAGCTAATAAATTTTTATGCTGCAAATAATCTTTCTATTTCATGTCACCTTTGTATTTTCAAAATGTGATATCATAGCTTTTGTGGACCGGCTTTTGACATGAAAATTTCTTCAACCCAAAAAAGTGCAATCATCAAAATTCCTGTAAAGACATTGGTAATTATTTTTTGTGTATAGCTTTTTATTTTTTAAATATTGATGAATTTAAATGATTTTCAAATATTGAATGTGTATAGCTTTTTATTTTTTAAATATTGATGAATTTAAATGATTTTCAAATATTGAAAATCTTTTATTTTTTAAGTATTACACCAGTGACATAATGTGTCAATTTCAGTTATTTTGGGTGGTAGGAGCACATTTTACATTGGTAATTATTTTTTATGTATTGGTTTTATTTTTTGAATATCAATAAATTTAAATGATAATGCCATAATTTTAAAGCAGAGACCAAATAATTGCTTTTGAATGCATTGCAGATGCTTATTTGCAAATCGGAAGCTAAATAATTTGATCAAATTCTATTTTTGGATTTCCCACATTCCACCATTGTTAATTGTCTTTTGGTATACCAGTTTTTTTACATGGGGGAGAGGTATATTTTACGTTGATAATTATTTTTTGTGTATTGCTTTTTATTTTTTTAATATTGATGAATTTAAATGATAATGCCATAATTTTAAAGCAGAGACCAAATAATTGCTTTTGAATGCATTGCAGATGCTTATATGCAAATTGGAAGCTTAATAATTTGATTAAATTCTGTTTTTGGATTTCCCACATTCCACCATTTTCTGATGTAAGTGAATAATTCTTGACTTTAAGGGGGGGGGTCTCTTTTTTTTTTGAATTTGAAATTTTATAGCACTTTTTTTTTTTTTTTTTATAATTTGTACTTTTGATGTATTTCATGGATATATTTGGCCTCAGGCATTTTTACTTGTCAATTTTCAGCCACTTTTGGATATAAATTTATCCCTTACAGGCTTCAGACCAGTTGTTGATGGTACCGCAGCAATGCCTGGTAGCAATCGTGCACGTCAGGTAAAACTACCATTGGGCTTATGAACCTTATTTTGTTTGGAAAACATTATTATTTCATATTTGTATTTATTATCTCACTATCAGATGACAACTATTATTCTGTATTTATTATTTACTTAAACTATTCAGCTTTTATTTCTTTAAGACATTTATATATTCATTTCTAAGTTTATAACATCTTTAACCCAGTGATTAAGCATTCAAGCAGAGGGGGTTGAATACCATTGATAGATTAACTATTAGAGTTATATATGACCAGATTGAGCTACATGAATGCATAATCCTAATCATTTTTCCTGATCATAGCACCCACCACAACTTCTGTGACAATACCAATTCTCCAAGTCAACTTTCAATCTCAGGTACAATCTGGTCATATAACTTTATATAGATGGCATGCTCATATTAAAGGCAAAGGAACCCAGTGTTTGAAGACTTACTCAGACTAGCTCTAATGTCTCAAACATGGGACCCAATGCATTAATAATGAGTACATAATATCATATAACCATGGTAATGCAGGTAAAGGAAAAAAAATAAACCAAGTAATTTTTAGTAAACACTTTTTATTCCTATGCACACCCACATTTATTCAATACAATAAAATAAACATACAATAATTATTAAACATTATGTATTGTTTTATAATCTTAATAGTCATTTCTCTTAATAATATCTAAATTTTTAGTAACAACTTTACAATGTTTATTTTTACCTAGGTTTTTTTTAATTGGGACATGACATCTTCTTGACAGTTAGCACAGTTCTCATTCCATCGTGTATGGTCCTTTTCATTCCCATGCTGATAACTTTCCTTACAGTTGGCCATTCAGTTGTCAATGATAATTTTCCCCCTGCTTTTAAGATAGGAGAGTATTCAGCAGAATCTTACACTATGGATGAGGGATTGATAGAAGGAGAGAAAGAATGATGGTGCTGGGGACTGGAGCATTCTTTTAACAATGGATATCTTTTTTTTTCTAGCTCTTAACTTTTATTTCTTTTATGCAATTAGGAATAACTTATATAACTGCTATTATTAATTTTCTCTGCTTGTTCTTGTTGAATGAAGAACAAAAACTAAAATCTAACTCAACCATCAAATTGCCACTTTTATACCTTCCTCTCCTAATGTTCATTTTCATCAAATTTTTGGTTTTTAGTTTTTAATTAAAATGATTTATCTAATCTTTCTTTTAGATTAATCTACTATCTTATCAGTGAAGAATCTTTCTGAAATTTAATTACATTCCTGCCAATGACATAGTTTACAAAGTTTCCCTTTATTAATCAATTTCGTTTTGTTCTATTTTGAGTTCATTTCTATTTTTATAATATTTATTTTTAATTATAAAAAGGATTCTCTTTCCATTCTCTTATTGCTCATAAAGCAAATCTATTTTAATGATCTGACACTATTATTTTAATTATTTCTTAAAATTTATTTCTTTCGTTATTTTTTTTCTTTTCTTTTTTAAATTATGAAAGTATATATAATGCATACACCTGGGTCTCATTTTATGTGGTAGATAGGTTCCTCAGAAAACATGCACAAAAGAAATCGCACAAAAATAGACTTAACTTACCTTGAAAAATGGGGGATAGGTGCTGTAATTTTTCAAAAATCACATAAAAGCAAAGCAACAACGTAAAATCACTTTAAAATTCACATAAAAAATAAAATAAAAGAAATAAAATATGACTAATAAAAAATTTCAAACTTGAAAAAAATTGATACAAGACAAACTTTTTATATTAACTACAGTATTTAATTTTATTCAGAACAATATATTTTTATGCGTAATTTACATTTTTTTCATACATGTATGGTATTTTACTTAGTATCGCTATTTGAGACATAAGATTCGTCATGATGTGATGTGATGTGAAGTACTGTAGCTTCTCCTTAAATGAAGTCAAGAGGAAATACAGCTAAAATATTTTGCAATCGCTATTGATGCTTTCCATTTCACTAAGTGATCTAAAATTGAAATTTTTGTTTCCAAAGAAATTCATTTTCTTGGGTGTTTTTTTTCTCTCCGTTAGAGTAAACTAAAAGTTTAAAATAAAAATAAGGACTTAGACTTACAATAATAAAAAGACACTGACTCATCACTGATAGGCAAAATTTAATTAAAACTAACAATTAAAAATTAAATTCTTATTTTTGTCTTTAATTTTTTAATTTTCAATTTCGTTTAAAAATCAAATTTCATCGTTTCACATCACCTCATTATGTAATTTTTAAATTGTTAATTACAATTAAAAATCAGATTTTAATTTTCAAATTTAATTGTGCCCACCTCTGTTACTCACCTTTTAAAAATAAACTTGCAGACACTAAATGATTAATTGATTATGTACTCATTTTATAAAAAGCAAAAATTGAACGTGATTTAAAATGAAAAACAACAACATACATCGTATAGGCATCTATAACGTTTGAACAAATTTACATTATAATCTTGTAAAATTTATTACTTGTGGACACTTAATGATTAATTAATTATGTACTCTTTTTATAAAAAGCAAAAATAGAATGTGATTTAATATGCAAAAACAACAACAAACATAGTATTTTTCATCTATAATGTTTGAACAGATTTACATTATAGTCTTGGAAAATTTAATCTGTGTATATAAAGTAGGAAAATTATGATTTTAAGTGAATTATGAACTTCTTTATTACATAAAATCTATTACAGTATTATTATAAAGTATTGAAAATATTGAAATTATTAGATGGAAGTCGAACTCCGATAATGGCCTACTACTTTAAATATGATGTGAGTGCACAAATTTATAATATTTAAAGTAATAGTGCATTATTGGAGGTCGACTTCTGATCTAATATTTTTTATCACATAAAAGAAAACCACATACAAAGATATTAAGAAGAAGCATGAATCGCATAACTTCAAAATCGCATTAAATAAATCCTCATAAAATGAGACCCGGGTGTATATATGTGAGTTTTGCAACGTATATATTTGAGAGTGTTACATCACACCCCTCGGGGATTGAGAGATAAAATGGCATCAATTTGATTCATTTTAACTCTGATGTTTGCTTTTGTAAAAAACAAAATCAATCTTGCTAGTGCTCAGAAATGATAATGTTACAGAGGGTGACATTTTGTAGACTGATTTACTTTCTAATGATGGATTCTATGCTAAATAAACTTACTTTAATTTTTATTGTGGGGACCACTCAGGGACAAATCTCATCTGTATGGATGTGGAACATAGGATTTGGATGCTGTGAATGGCAGGACATGTCTACTGACCATTTGACTGATGCTAAAAAAATTTTTTTTCATAATACTGATATGCTGGAAATTTTTTTCAGCATATTTAATTTGGGACATATGTTGGGAATTAGTTTTCAGTGCACTAATTTAGATAAGGGCTTGAAATATCTCTACCAGTGCATTGAATAAGTTCAGGACTTTTTTTATTGAGTTTTCATCCTTGAAAATTACTGGACACTATGAATGGTTGGACACATCTATTAACCACTTGACTTACACTAAAAAAATGTTTCTTAATATTGATATGCTGGGAATTTTCTTCCAGTGCATGGGTTTACCAATATGAGCTGTGAATTTTTTTCAGTGCAATTTGTGACATAGGCTGGGAGTTTCTCTTCCAGTGCCTTAATTTAGATAATGGGCTGGGAATTTCTCTAACAGTGCATTGGGTGGGCCCAGGACTTTTTATACTGGGTCCTCTTCCTTCAAAATAACTAGATGCCCCTGATACACTTTATGGGCCATTGATTTTCACAGTGGAATGGCTTACACCAACATTTATTGAGTCCAATAATCTTTCATTATCCTTTCATGCACATACATACCTCACATAACTCCATCTACTTCCACACAACCATCATTTATATTTGATTACTGTTTATTTAGTCTTAGAGTCATGAAATGTTGCCTTTTTGGAAAGTATGAGCTGGGTTATTTTATTTCCATTTAAACTCTACTTACATTACTGTTTATTTGTTTTCCAATCTCATATTCCAAGTATGATATATATATATATATATATATATATATATATATATATATATATATACTTGGAATATATATATATAAAATTCATCATTGCCTGAGGGTCTGTCCAAATTATTCTGACCCCCTTAAATTTTGTCAGGTGGTTCTTTTTTTCTTTTGATTAATTTTACAGATTGGGTGTTATAAGTTACTTTCTCTACATTGCCTTTTGCCATAATTATAATATTGCATTATTATCATATTGGCACACTATAATACATGGGATAATATAAAGTTTAACCCTTATCCTGATGCTATCATCCATTTTAAATTTACTACTGACTTTTGTTTGTTTCTTCTGTTTTAGTTTTCCCACCTGACCAGCAAACAAACAAATCTCATTAAATTTGGTTTACCAAGGCTATGCTGTTTTGACTCAATGTGCTTACATTTACTCATGGCCATACAAACCAATCCTCCTGTCTTCTTTTCCCACAAATTCAAAATCTATTTGTTCTGTCCTTTTGACTATGTCATTTGTTTTTACTTCAAGTTTCTATTTCTTTTTTATTTTCTGCTTTACTTTCTATTACTTCTTCTGATACTAGTTCTATGTTCTTTTCCTATATTATTTCTCTTTTGTTTCTTTTTTATTTTCTGCTTTAGTTTCTGTTACCTTTTTTATACCAGTTTTATGTTCTTTTCCTGTACTATTTTTATGTCTTCTATTTCTTTATCTAGTCTGTTATTTAACTCTTTCCTATTTTGCTCCATTTGTTCCATTATTTTATTTAATAAGTTTATAATTTTATTATTTCCTACCTGGTTCTGTTCTACTCTACTTTCAGCTTTCTGTTCTTCTGTGTGATTTTTTAACTCCATTTTTGCTTTATGCTTATTTACTTCTTTAATTTATTTGAATTTGAAGTGAAGTGTACATCTAACTTCAAAACCCATGGTCCTCTCTATTTCTTTACCTGACTTTATCAAAAAACCCTATCAAACAATAAGACACAATTTCTTTATTCTCTGCCTGCATTTCTCTGCTCTCTCCTTTTTATTTACATTTCACTTTTATTACACTTTATTATATTTTTTTTTTTTAAAACTTTATTTATTATTTCTACTTTGGTCATCTCTCCCTTTACACTACTCACCAACTTCAATTTTTTATTCTTATGCATCTTAGGCATTTATAGCAATTTAGTTTTCCAACAATATCATTTAACTATGCTGGGCCAGTTACAGCACATGGGCACCCATGTTGGATGACAATTGTAGTGACTACAGGGAAGGGAGGTTGCTAATGGAAAAGTTTTATTAACTATCATTTTGTTTGGAAAAATATTATTTTATGTTTATATTTATTATCTCACTATCAGATGACAACTATTATTCTTCATTTATTATTTAGATAAGTTTTATTTCTTTAAGACAATTTTATGTTCATTTCTAAGTTTATAACATCTTTCATCCAGTGATCACATGTTCAAACAGAGGGGTAGAATGTTATTGATAGATCAATTATCAATAATATCACGACCAGATCAAGACTACATGAATGCACAGTTCTGACCATTTTTCCTGGTCATAACATCCCTCCAAAACTGCTGGGACAACACCAATCCTCCAAGCAATTTATTTGTTTTGAGACAAATCTCAGGTGCCATCCAGCCATATGACTTTATATAGGCAGCATGCCTAGATAAAAGGCAAATGAACCCAACACTTGAAGACTTACCCAGACTAGCTCCAACAACTTGAACAGGGACCCAGCACACTAATAACCTGTACAAACAATAATCATATAACTATGATGATGCAGGTAAAGGAAATAGACCAAGTAATCTTTAGTAAACACTTTTTATTCATATGCACACCCACATATATTCAATACAATAAAATAAACATAATAATTATTACACATTAAATATCATTTTGTAATCTTAATAGTTTCTTCTCTTAACCTTTTCCAGGATTTTTCCAATCAAAAATGATCACAGCTTCAAGTCACTAAAATACCATCATTTTTAACTACAGTAAAGATTTTATGGTCATTTTAAAGCTTGAAAAAAGTACCATAAGATGCTGCCCTCTCTAGAATTATTTTACAAGTAAAAAAATCAATAAATTTGACATTTACACTTTAACAATGGTAGAAGGCAGGCTTTTTCAGATGCTGATTGGTTGGTTCTCATTTCAACAAAAGAAGAGGCCTATCAATAATTTTTCATCACTCCACCTTCTTTGTTTTGCATTTCAAAATGAAAATGAATGTTTTAGAGTGTTTTTAAAGTAGTTTTTTTTTACATATTATAAATTATTTTTATAACATATACTGAACACATAATTATTTTAGAAAAGCATTAAGATTTTAGTAAAAAATTGTATACTTTTACAGGAACATAAATTGAAAAAGAAACCAGTGCTAACAACAATTTTGACACCTGTCAACAGTTTACATTGCCCCGAGCTCTTTATTTGATTTTCCAATAAAAATTAATGTTTTAGAATATTTTTCTGGCATTTATTTGCATATTATAATGTATTTTAATAAAATATGCTGAAAATATAAATTATTTAAAGAAAATAGTAAGATTTTAGTAAAAAAAATTATTTATTTTTACGGTAACATAAATTAAGAGGGAAATCAATGATGTCAGCCACACTTTCTGATTTGTTACTAAGTTTCTTTTTAGGTCTTCTGCTATTGAATATTTTTATAATTATAAATAGAAATTTATTTTTGAAAAAGCTTTCATTCACTTTCATAATCTGACAAATTATTAATATACTTTGTACAAAGAAAACTAAAATGAATATATCACATGATCACTATTTCCCATGCTTGCTCATAACTGTTGTTAAAATAGGCAAAACTCTCTCCATATAGTAGCACCACTCAAAGCAAGACAGAGTAATCAATGGATGCCAGAAAGCTTGTGCATAAAATCCCTATCTAGTGCCTACTCATCCAATATCCCCGACTAAACTAGTTTTTGATGAAGGCCACAAGCCAGAAACAAGTTTGGGGATATTGGATGAGTAGGCACTAGATAGGGATTTTATGCACAAGCCTTCTGGAATCCATTGATTACTCTGTCTTGTTTTGAGTGGCACTACTGTATGGAGAGAATTTTGCCTACTTTAAAATGAATATAATATTAGAAGATGAATATATTTTTACTGCTGATTCTGTAATTGACCAATCAACTCATTCAACCAAACAAAATATTTGCCATTAAAAAGATTAATAATGTATAAACTTTTAGTAACAACTTTAGTATTTTCATATTTACTTAGGTTTTTTTTATTGGAGAGATAGCATCATTTTTTGACACTTAGCACAGTGATTTTTTCACAGTTCAAGGTCCTTTCTATTCCTGATGTGTTTAATATTCCTCATAGTTGGCCATTTGGTTGTCAATGATGATTTTCTTTCTCTTCTTCTAAGTGACAATAGGAGGGAGTATATGGCAAAGACTTATATTATGGGTGAGACAATGATAGCAGGAGAGAGAGAGATTGATGGTTCCAGGGACAGGGGCACCAAGCTCAGATGGACATCCCTGAAGTTTTTTTAGCAATGTATGTTGTTGCTTTTTTTTGGCTCTTAACTTTTATTTTATTTACATAATTGGGAATAACTGATATAACTGCTATTATTCATTTTGTCTGCTTGATCTTGTTGAATGAAGAACAAAAACTAAAGCCTAACCCAACTATCAAGCCACCGCTTTTATACCTTACTCTAGTTTTTAATTAAAATGTTTTATCTAATCTTTCTCTTAGATCAATCTACCATCTTGTTGGCCAGGAATCTTTCCAAAATTTAATTGCATTCCTGCCAATGCAATGGTTTTCAAAGATTACTTTTCTTAATCAATTTTATTGTTTTGTTCTATTTTGACTTCATTTTTATTTTAATAATATTTTAATATTTATTATCTTTTTAATTATAGAAAGAATAGAGCAGATTCTGAATCTTTATTTAAATAGGATTCTCTTTTCCTTCCCTTATTATTCATAAAACAAATTTATTTCAACGATCTGACACTATTATTTTAATTATTTCTTAAAATTTATTTCTTCAGCTATCTTTCTTTTTATTTTATTTTTTTAAATTATGAAAGTATATGTAACACATATTCTCAAATATATATGTTATAAAACACACATTTATGTTTTACAACATATATATTTGAGAGTATTACAATAAATATACATATATATTAAAGAATAAAAAATGAAATTAATAGATTTGAATTAAAATTGGCATTAGTAATATTATTATTAACTCTTTCCCCGCCTCTTACGAGGCTCCTCGTCGACATCTGACATCACTATAACTCAGCCAGTTTTTATACGAAAATATTCGTTAAACGCGTATTAAATTCGTTTTTAAAAGTTCTGTAAGATGGTGCCATCTTCCGATTTATTTTACAAGTAAAAAATAAAAAAAAACGCATTTAAACCTAAACAAAGAAGGAACATTATTTGTGATTGGTTCTTAGCATGCTCTCAGCTGAAAAAGACATTCTGATTGGCTGGAAAGAACAAAGAAACTGCCTGATCAAAGAAAATAAAAAAAACGCTGAGATTTTCATTTCGAATACGATTTAAATTATTATAAAATTATATTTATGGAAATTAAAAATTATTTTCAGAGAGAATAATAAAAAAACAAAATTATTTTCGAAAAATATTGAAGATTTTAGTAAAAATATTGAAGATGTAGTAAAAAGAAATATTTACTTTTCTATAACGTAAAAGTCGATCTTTTTGTTTATATTATAGCTTTTATATTGCTGATATTGAATATTTTAGAATAAATAAATAGCAATTTATTTTTGAAAGAACTTTCGTTCTCTTCATAACCTGAAAAATTAATAATATACTTTTTATAAACGTATCTGAGTTGAATTTAATATTATAGGCGAATATGTTTTAACAATAGGCTTTGTCTTCAGTTTGTGAGTTGGCCAATTAAAAGATTTGATTTTTATCTGATACAACCAATAATAAAATTAGCGGTTAAAAGGTTAAAATATATAATAATTTGGAAGAATAATAAACAATAACTGAATCTATTGAAAATTCTCAACACAATATCAAAATCTTGACATCCATTGCTAAAACACTTTCATTTTATTCAAAGTTTTTGATTTACATTTGATTATAACATGAAGAATTTCTTACTAAATACATATTTACTTGATCAACATGTAAACACTCCACATTGAACAAAGGTTGACTGTTGAAAAATGCTGCAAAAACAAAATAAAGCAATGATCACACTAAAAACTCCCCATTTAATTTTTTTTTAATAAAAAAAAAAAAAAAATAAAAAAGAAGGGCAAAAAAGATATTTTTTTATTTCAGAGCAAGTTTTTTTTAATTTTATTTAACTATTAGAATTAAAAAAATTAACTCCAAAAATGATGCTAATTTATCTTGCCCACTAACAAGACTAGTGTAAGCCTCTTTCCAAATAATGCTAATAATTTCATAGAAATAGTTATAGAAATATTCATTATTGATATGTTATTTAAGAATACACACTCCATTACTCTTTATATTCTGTCTAAACAAAAGTTGAAAAAAATAAGAAGAACTATGAGTTTGATAAACTTAATTTCTTTTGTTGTAGAATTTTTTTAAATCCAAATAAAGGGATAATAGAATGCTATTGATTTTCACTTATATTTCATACAAGGAGTTTACTAAAAGTTAAACAATTTTATAACAGGATGAAATCAAACCCTCCCAAAGATGATAGATTTTGTATACTATTCTCACATATCTCTCAGATAGCCAAAAACATTAACAAAACCTACTTAGAAATGCATTGAATTAGCTACCATACTTCTCCCTCAAGTAATGTATTAATAAATAATTCCAAAGATAAATTCAACACCAATCAAATATTTCACACCATATACAAAATTACATGCTCCCAATTCAGAATGCAATGCTATATATTATAGTGAATTATGCATATCCTTCTCTACTCACATTTTACAATACCGATATCATTACAGATGAGCCACAGATAATCCTGAATATAAGTCAATTTTCTTCAGCTACCAAAATACCACAGGCCATACATTTGAGCCACATCTGTTATTATAGCATGCATCAAATGAAGCAACTCTAAGAAGAAGATCAAAGAAGTTTGGCATATAGTTAATAATCACATTGCTATAAACAAGAAGAAATCCTGCCCCCCCCCTCGAAGAAATAGACTACCTGATTTATATACAGTTTGAGTAGTATATTGTCGTAATATATATATATATATATACAATCACAAACATTCTAATACTATGACTATGAAGGCATTTAACACACTGAAAAGCACTTAGCTTCCATTTTATATCTATATTAATTTTCATTCAATTTATAATTTTTCTTATAATTGCGTGTCAGTGCATATAATTTTAATTTTGTTTCAATTAGTTGCTTCTTAAATCATCTGCCCTAATAATTATTTATAATTTATATGATTTTTAAAAAATGATAATAAACTTTTGAATATATAAATGCTATACTTTTAAGTTTTATTTTCCACTATTATTACTTTCTTTCACCTTAATTTTGACTACATACTCTTTCTACTGTACTGAATAGGATTGAAAATGTTTGCTATTGTATAAGAAGACATTTATAAAAGAAATAATCAAAAATTTTGTAAAGCAAAAAATAAGATAGGCATTTAAGTTCATTTTTATATGTATATTAATTTATAAATATTATTTATAAATAAATATTTATTTAAATATAAAAAGTGAACTGCTTTATATCTGTCTAATCTAACCACCTGACATTCTTCATAGAGTATAGTTTAACTTTTATTAGTTTTTATCTTATCGATTATGTTATTTCAAAACATTACAATTAAAAATTCCATATTTTTTAAACAAACAAAGAACAATGACAACATTAAAAACAATTAGAAAGCTATTTGTAGAATATCTGCCCACAAAGCTGTATCCAAAATCTATCAAGGCAGGAGTTTATTCCACTATCAGAACCTCCATAATTCTTACATTTGCACTCTGGCTCACCAGGTGCAAGCACATCTTCGGGTTCTCAGATAATAATGTTAGAGACATCTACATCAGAATTTTGACAAATTTTCGTGACAGAGATCGACTACTGGCACCCAATAGATTACACGCTGAATCCTGGGCCGCTGTCAACCTGTCATAAGAAAATGAAATATCCCTCAGCTTCACTTGTATAAAGAGATAATAACGTCTAGCATCAGTTTTTAAGTCAAAACTCAAGTTTATATTGACAATGTTATTTCATGTATTTTTTTAGCTAATAATTTTTTTTTTTTTAAAAAGCTCCCGGATGATGCTATGACACATGAGAAAAAAAAAATGCTTAATATATAAATTTACAAAAAATATTTTTGCAAAAAAAAAAACTATCAAAATATCAAACTTATGCAATATTCCTATAGGAAGTTATAAATTTTAATGTAATAAATTACCTATCTTATTACTTATATAATACAAAAAATAAATCATGAATATTAATTTGTATTCTGGCATATTTACAATAACTCAAAAATTATAAGTACCACTTTATGATTCTAATCAATTAACAACACATAATACCGTGACAGTCAAAGATGACAACAGTATATATTATAACAGTCCAGACTTCATTTAAAATAATCTGATTAAACAGTCATTAGGGGCCCATTCAAAAGAATGAATATGTAAAAGAAAGAAATGGTAAAATTATTTTCAGCTTTTTAAAAGTTAAGTGAGATCAATGCATCTAACTAGCATATATTAATTGACATCTCCATGCATTTAAAGCGATTTATCAAACTTAATCTTAAGGTTAAGGCAATAACATATAAATATTATCTTAAAGAAAATTTAATGGAGAATTGAGATAGTCCACCTATAAATAATTTCGAAACATATCCGTGTTATTTGTCAAGTATTAGCTTACAAATTGTCAAAATAAGATGTTTTCTTATTAGAGTTCAAATAGCAAGGTGAAAAGTTTGAAAAGTTTTTTTGAACTGTTATTTACAAAACAACAGCTTCTAGGAATTACTTATTCTAAAGTATCAAAATATCTTACATAATAAACTAGTATTAATTACGAATGGTAGTAAAGTTTTAAATAAATAAATATAAAATTATACAATTTCAAGGTTTTTAAAATAAATTATTAAAACAAAAACTAGTATTTAATTTATTTTAAATTATTCTGCATCTAGAGAATTATTAAAATATAATTCGTCTTAACTCATTTCAATGTAGTCACCAAGCAATATCGAATTTATTTTATTAGTTGTTTTTTACACTTATTTTCTCATGCACACACTTTTATAAATACATGGTGAATACGTGAATGGTTTTCTCTCCAAACTTTCTGTTGTGCTATCTTTGGACCATTATATGAATTGTAGCTACATGCACCACAAAAGTTTTATGATAATTATGGTATAAAATATGACAGTATGTTTTGTACTGACAAGAATAATCTTAAACTATCAAACATCACATGATCACCATTCTTCAGGCTTACACAATCTGTTTTTCAGAGGCAAAACTCTCCATACAGTAGTGCAAACCAGAGTAATCAATGGATGTAGGAAAGTTTGTGCATAAAATCCCTTTCTAGTGCCTCCTCATCCAATATCCCCAGACTAATTCCTAGCTTGAGGCACTAGATAGGGATTTTATGCACAAATCTTTCTGCATCCATTGATTACTCTGGTTTGCACTGAATGGCACCACTATATTGAGAGTTTTGCCTTTGTGAAGAATACTCTTCAATGCTGCCCCTGTCATCACAAAATTTCACAAATCACTTGAAAGCATTCTTGTGATGCATGGATTCACTGTCATATACAGTTTGAATTATTTCAAATGTTTTAATACCAGCTTTGCCAATTTAAAAACACAATTTAATACTACATTACTTCATTATACTTTAAGGTATGAAACAATCCACATTTTCTCATACAACTCATGATCCAAATATGCTAATGCCATAAACTTTTTGTGATAAATAGTGAAGCTATGTAACTATATAATATCTACACTGATTTCAAAGATGGCACATCATGCAGCTAGAAGAGAGAACTAATAAAATAGTTTCAAAAATTATACACATTTAGCACTGTAGTTGTAATAAGAAGATGGATAAATAATAGATAGATAAGCCAAAAGAGAGATATAGATGGATAGATAGATAGATAGATAGATAGATAGATAGATAGATAGATAGATAGATAGATAGATAGATAGATAGATAGATAGATAGATAGATAGATAGATAGATAGATAGATAGATAGATAGATAGATAGATAGATAGATAGATAGATAGATAGATAGATAGATAGATAGATAGATAGATAGATAGATAGATAGATAGATAGATAGATAGATAGATAGATAGATAGATAGATAGATAGATAGATAGATAGATAGATAGATAGATAGAAAAAGAAACAGGTAATTAGATGGTTGATTAGATAAACTGTCATTATTTAACATTTAACAGTTTTAAAATTTTAAGTCTTTAGTAGCAATTATATTAGATTAGCAGTTACATTGAAAGTTGTTTTCTCTTGTGACTTTAAACATTCAATAAATCATTCATTATTATTCAGTCTATTTATATTGATCTTATTGTTTTAGACTTTTACTATTATTGAATAATTAGTTAGAAGTAAAATTTGGAGGGGAAAAAGTCACACTTATGGTTTTTAAATAATGAGATATGTAAATATTAGCAGAATGTCAAAAAAGTTCCTGCTCTTTCACATTTTCACACCTATAAAAATAGCTTTCTGGGTTTAAACCCATATAAGAACTTGGGTTTAAAGTAAAAGAAGACCCAATATACTTCAACAAAAAACTCAAACAAAAGGGCTATTATAAGTTTAATGAAAAACTGGTTTGACCTCAGGGGTTGTCAATTAGTAGTAATTTATAATTTCTTGATAACATCAAGTGTTAAAGGTTATTTTCTGTTTTTAATGGAAATTATCTCCTTATTTCCATTTCTTAATATAATAACAACGCATGGAAATATTTAATTCAACATGCACATATATATATAAGCTTGTTTAGAGCTATTGAAATGCTTTTTTATATTATATATTGGTATAGGCAGGCTATATAGGTCATGTGTTCTAGATCTTCACTGAAGACAACCATAGCTTGAAACTGGCCTGGAAATGGGAATAATCCTATATAAAGGTGAATTGAATGCTTTCTCTTATAGCATTTATCATTAAAAAAATAAACTTGTTTAGAGCTATTGAAATGCTCCCTCTCTCTCTATATATATATATAAATATTAAGCATAAATCACCACACATGGTTAAGAAATCCAGAACTGCCCTCTGTGAATTAATATATAAAATACATTAGAGCTATTTTGAAATACGAACTCTAATGTATTTTATATATTAATTCACAGAGGGCAGTACTGGATTTCTTAACCATGGTTGGTGATTTATGCTTAATATTTATATATATTTATTTCAGTATAGCATTATGCACTGGGATTATTTTCTATATATATATTACAATAGTAAATTTTTCCTGACTGGTATTTTTACATATAACAGTATATAACAATATATGAAAGATGGGGTTAACCTGGACATCAAATATATGTAACCAAAGATATCTATATAATGACATCTTCAAAATGTGTACTATAAATAATAAATTGAATAGTTAATAAAATTCAATAAAAAAATTCAAATATATATCATAATACTAACCAATGTGATGATTTATTATTTAAAGTAAAAATAATCCCAAAAGTATTTTATTTATTTATTTTATTTTCAATAAAAAAAGAAAGCCCAAATCTTTTAAAAAGAAAGTTTACTTTTGAAAAGTTTTTAAAGGAATGTTGATCATTAGTTACCCAGTATGTTCACCAGTTGATTGAATGGTTTCTCGGGCTGTGGATATTAACTAATATATGTGTGTAAAAAGCATATATATTTAGATTGACTTACAAACACAAAATAGATGGATTAATAATTTTTTTTAGCAATTTATTAATAATGAATAAACCTATATAACTAGTTATTTATTTATATAACGCCATGGTTTTATTCTGTAATAATAATTAGAGATCACTCCACTACAGATGCACTGGAAAATTTTAATATGATAGAATGAATCCACACTATATTTTTAATCTAAACTTATATATATATAATTCATGTGTCAAATGCATTGACCGGGATGCAAACCCAGGCCAGCTGCGTGGAAGGCAGCTATGCTAACCACTAGGTTATCAATGCTGGACATATATTTATAGACAAATCTTAAGCATTTGGAAATTTGCCTATACATATACATTTAGGTTAAAAAGATAGAGTAGATTTATTCTATTTTTTAAAAAATACTTTTAGCATGTATTTGGAAAGGAGAGTATTCATTAAATATTTAAATTTATCTGGCTTAAGTTACCAAAGTATTATAGTAACAAAAGATATTTTAAGTTTAAGATTAAGGCTTTATAGTATAATGATAAATTCTTATCACCTTAAATATTGACACATTCACAAGCCATGGTTTTTCAGATACCATTCTTTTAATATTTTACTGTTGTCTTTTTTAGTTTTTCTGATGATGGTTTCCCCCTCAAACATTGGTGATATTAGATAGATTAACTACAGCAGCACTGTTGATGTTATTTGAGGTATACTATATGTAGATCTTGAGTAATTTATATGATACTATCCATTTCATCCTTTATGGCATTATAGAGGCATTGCATGGACTGGTTTTTCAAACTTCAGTGCTAAGCTCTGGATCTGACTGCCCTTTCCAGTCATTTTGACTGGTGTGGTTTCTGGTTATCTATACACATAGGGTACCTGCTTTGCTTTTAAATAAATTCATCATAATAACTGTTGTAAACAAAGGGCTTGTGCATAAAATCCCTATCTAGGGATTTTATGCACAAGCCTTCTGGCATCCATTGATTACTCTGTTTGGCACAGAGTGGCACTACTGTATGGGGAGTTATGCCTTTGTTTACAACAAATTATGCGCTAGAATGGAGATGGTGATCATGTGATGTTTGATGGTTTAATAACTGTTGTAATTAATGTATTCAAAAATACTTTAAGAACAGTCAATAAAATAGAGCTTACAATGGAAAAAAAGTGTTAATCTGTAATTGCATCTCTTTCAGCATAGATCACAACAACACAGCTTCAATAGTATACTGCATTCTAATGGAAATTACTATGGAATGAACTGCCAGGCTCTTATAATTAAAATAATAGTAATAATAATGCCTAGTTGCTTGTTTTCCTCTTTGATGTTGTTCAAGCAATATGTATTCAAATAACATATAATGTTACTATCTAAGGGAACTATGACCATTACATCATTATAACAATATATTTTTTGAAGAACACCTTGTTGCTCTCTTCAAAACATAATTATGGATATAAATTTTAAGTACATTATATAATGTTTATATATCACATGATCACCATCTCTTATACTAGCACATAATTGTTATTAAACAAGGCAAAACTCT
The DNA here is from genome assembly GCA_028023455.1 of Epiperipatus broadwayi. NCBI lineage: Eukaryota > Metazoa > Onychophora > Udeonychophora > Euonychophora > Peripatidae > Epiperipatus > Epiperipatus broadwayi. The sequence continues at coordinate 126,911 of JAQFVV010012586.1, forward strand.
GGTTGGCACAGGGTGGCACTACTGCATGGAGAGTTTGGCCTTGTTTAATGTTTATATACACAAATAAATGGTGGAAAAAAACCCAGTTTTTTATTTTCTATCTCTTTTTATTTATATTTCATTACATAAGATAAAAGGAAAGTTCACTGCCAACTTTTAATTATAACTCAATAATTTTTAAAATATTAATTTCAAAATTTTGATATTAGATTAAAATTCATCATCAGATTGTCTATAAAAATGGACAAGTTATTTAATTAAAACTTCCACATGAAAAGCAGATTAAGTAAGGTTCAAATTTCAAGATTTCTTTTTAAAAAAGTAAGCAATTCTTTCATAGACTACTTTTTTACTTTCTTTATATTATGTTTCTCACATATATTACAAAATAAATATTTAATAATATGACTGATTACATGCACCAACTTTTATTTTAATTTTTTTAGAGTTTGTTCAAGTGACACACATATGTGCATACACATGTGCATATGACAGATTGTATATTTTTTTATGTGATTCACGTGTATTTTTATTAAATATATATTTTTTCTCTTTTTGCATTGTAGTATAACCATTGTTGTGACTACAAATCCCTCCCTTTAAGATGAGACAATGGGACAGTGTAACTTTTCATTTCTCATTTGTTTTCTTACTACAAAGCTTTTGACTTCTATAATTTCTCTAATTATTATGTTATATTTCAATTTCACAAATAGGGTTTTACAGAATACACTTGTCCATAATGTCCAGAGATTTGCTTAATAGTGAATGCTATAAAGAATACATAGGATTTCAACTGTAGGATCTATAAAAAATTTATCGTAAATCAATAAGGTGTATGCTAAAGCAGGGATACTAAAAGGATTATCCATTTGATTCTTCTGTTTAGCTACCCACAACACATCAAATAAAATGTAAGCCTTGCTTCCTTTTGAATCTTAGATGCTAATAAATACCATGTGAAAATTAAGCTGTGCTCCCTTTTGAGACTTAGAGTCTGGTTAATTTTACAAACACTCAAACTGCATCTTGATTCCTCTGAAACTTATAGGTAAATGAGTAAATTACTTGGAAAAGAAAAAAATTGTGGTGGCACATCATATGATCACATAGTGGCTTACATACACCACTCAATCATATACATCAGCAAAAAAAAAATAATGAAACAAAGCATAAAATATTTTTGCCATCCTCTGCATAAATCAATAATTAACTATCCTGGTCATATGTTTCATACTTATTTCAGACATCTATGTTATTAATTAAAAATGTTTTTCAATATCACTAACAGTCATTCTTCCTTTCTACCAAACTTGTAATTTCTCTTTTTGGTAAATTTAATGTCACTTTTAAGATCGTCATATATTCTATCTTTTAAAACGTTTTCTCTCTCCTTAAAACATTTTCTTTTAACAGACTCTAGAGAATAAGTCATTCTTTATATTTTTAAAATTAAGTTTTATCTCCCTCCATGTATTTAATTAATGGTAGAAATATCACTTGGTTATGATCCAAAAATTTAGTCTTCTTCTTTTCCATTTTTTTTATTCCACACACTGGCAGTAAAACTTTACATTCTGTCAAAAGTAATCCATTGCTTCAAACTCAGGATACTATTAAAGTGTTTTGCTTTTGTTTATCTTACATTATTTTGTTTGTAAGCTTTACAACCTTGAGCAGTTCTATTTTTAATTTTCTTCATCTATTCTTCATTATAATTATTTTTTTTAATATTTAGGCAGCAAAATTCATCATGTTACTTAAAAAAATTTCTCAAAAGATTCTGTAAACAATGAGATTTGGCACTCATTTACATCAATATTTATTTGCATGGATGCCTGAACTAAACTTTCTTTTCATTAGCACTATTACAAGAGTCTACTTCTTTTAAAGACTTGATTTTAGCTTCTTTACCTAACTTCAAATGCAATACTTCATTGGTTTCTTCTATTACCACACATGGTTCTAAAGGTAAGGTTTCTATTGCAGATGTTTTATTTTTTCTAATATGTTCAACATCTGTTATATTGGTCATAAGTTCTCTAGGCTCCTCTAAATAATTTGTATAAGTTTGCATATCTTCAACATGATTGATGTCATCTGCACCTTCTTTAGTTTTTTCCTCTTCATATGCCAATTCAATGCCTGCTTTCATTTTGAAAGCCATTTTCATGCTGCTTTTGCATTTTTTTAATGAATTTTTTCCATCTTCCATCTAACTTTTGTTGCACTTCTTTAAGTTTTTTCATAACAGCATATAACATTTCATTTATAATTATGTCTGGTTTTTGTTCCAAAGGTCTTTATATTGTTGGAATAATTTCTTGCACAATTGGCTCTGATCCCATTGTTTGTACTGGCTCTTGGGTTGCTGATGGATACCTATTTAATTGAGTTTTCATTCTTTTTGTTTTTGATCATGTTATCATCAATGTATAAAATGAAATGTTCTATAATTTTCTTCACCTGTTGATTACTTTTTGATGATTTACAAATTTAAATATATATACTATCATTAATTAAACACACACCAGTCTCAAATTTTTGTATCCAATCTTCTTCAGAGAAATGTGATATACTTCTGCTTTAGTAATTTATATTATTTATTATATATACTGTCATCTATATTACTTCGACTATCACACAACCTACTGCTTTCATATTAATGCATACATTTTTATTCCAAACATTGATATACCCATTATATACCATAATAGCATTAATATCTACTACATTACATCACTATATATAAGAAAGGGGATGTTCAAGCCACAAAGTTGGTTGAATGAAATATATATCTGACCAAAAGTAAAATTAGTAGAATAAAAAGAGGTTCAATTCACAAAACGTTGGTTGTTCCATTATGTAGTGATATATTTTATCTTAATAATATTTTTACATACAATAGTATATAACTCTATATAAAATATAGGTCTGAACCTGCATATCAACTATGTATAATCATAGATATCTATATAATGAGATCTTTAAGATGTAAACCATAAATAATAAGATGAATAGTTAATAAAATTCAATAAAAAAAATCACACACACACACACACATATATATAATATTAACCAATGTGATGATGGTGATTTATACTTTAAAAGTACAAATACTCCCAAAAATATTTTATTCATTTGTCAGTTTCAATAAAAGAGAAACTCAAAGGCACCTAACCTTCTAAAAAGAAAGTTTACTTTTGGAAAAGTTTTTAAAAGAACAATTATCATCAATGATTACTGCCATCCCAGAATGTCCCCAATGGATTGCATGATTTCTCAGGATTGTGGATATTAACTAGCATATGTGTGCAAAAAGCATATATATTTGAATTGAGTTACAAACACAAAGTGGACTAATAAAAAAATTAACGATTTATTAATAATAGATAAATAAAACTGTTGCATATATAATTACAACTATCCACACATAAATATTATAGTAACTAAAGATATTTTAAATTTAAGCTGTCTAAGTTTAAGACCTTATAGTATAATGATAAAATCTTACTACCTTAAATATTGATACATTCATAGACCATGGTTAACATGTTATAAAAGAAAACAAATGTTGCAATTTAATGTTATACTGAATTGCCATAAAATCTATTACAGTAATATTGCTAGTTATAATAGTTTCTAAAATCTGGAATTTTCATTGGTTAAAAATAAATTGAAGACTAGATGTGATGGATATTACAGTAAATTGAGGATAAGTAATAATTCACCAGATTACCTTTAATCAACAGCACTTCTAACAGAATTCCTTTATTACATTTGCACACACTCGGTAAGAAGAATCTTTGCATTTAAAACAATCTCTGAAAACTAGTGAAAATTACATGGACACAAAAAATTTCCAATGACAATTATATAAAAGAGGAATCAAAAAAATAATCATACTTGTAGAATAAATAATGATGAATATTAAAACACTAATTAGACAAGTGTGAGTAGAAAAGAAATTTCCCATAAAACACAAATTAGTAAAAGCAAAAAATGGTTGGAGCTAATTTACATTTACTCAGCATTCTAGCAAAAGATCTTCCAAAAGAGAGTTAGTAAAGAAAACATCATGCATTTATAAACTCCATATCTATAGTTTTTGATGGTGATTCTATGCAATATAATATATTTGTGTCAGTTAATTATAATCATGTCAACATCTAAATGCCATTTCAAACAGCTAATAAGGAATCAGTCATAAACTACTTATACACCACGGATTATAATTTTTTTAAATACAGTACGTAGAATGTTATTTTTTCTAAATATAAAGACAAAAATCAATATTATCAAATTCACCACTTCTTTATTTTGCTGTAATATCTTATATAAATGCAATTTATCTATTTTATTTTGAATACTCTTTAGCAAAAAAAAAAAACCTTTTATTTGACATATGTCCTGCAGTTTTCTTCAGAGTCACTTTTATTTAAATTTTTTAAAAGTAAAAAAAATAAATAAAATAAAAGTCACTCTGAAAAAGGGTTCAGGACAGTCAAAATAAAATTGTATATGCATATATATACAATAAAAGGTTTTTTGCTAAAAAGTGTTCAAAGTAAAGTAGATAAATTACATTTACATATGAATCAATATTGATTGACAATAATAATAAGAAATCTTCAAACAAATGAAATGTTTTTTAAATGCATTTATTTATTTATTTATTTTTAATTTTTTTATTATTAAAACATACATTTTAAGATTACCTTGATTTAAAAAAAATACAATATATATTTACATTTAATAAATATTTTTGCTTTCAATTCTTTGGGTACAACTCTTTTTTTTTTTAAAAAAAAAAAAATTAATTTCATAAGTTAAGATCTTAATAACAGAAAGAAAAGAACTGTTGAGATTTAATAATGTCGAAAATTGTAGTAATAAATATAGTTTGTTAAATGATAAACTGTAGGATACTGCAAAATTCGGTTAATGCTGTGTGATTGTAAAATAACTAGGAGGCGCTGATGCTGCAGGCGATGGTAAACTCTAAAATTGAAAACAAAGTATTGAAAAAAAACTGGTCATTAATGAAGTAGATGCACATATATATAGACTATTAAGTTCGGCATCATAAATTAATGATTACGTTATTAATGTAATTGAAGTCAAAAAGAAGCTGCAATAAAATTTAGCAGATAAGTTTTGAAATTGTTTTGCTTTCCTTATGATGCTGATCTTATGAGATATACCGCATTCCCATTTATGCCATAGTACATGCTTACCCAATTTATCATTAATAAAAATTGTATTCAGAAACACGCAGCAATCTATTATTTATCAGTTAAGTTTTTGTATGTTGAGCGCATAGAAGTTTGGATATATATGTGTGTGTGTGTATTATAAGAATAAATTACACAAAATGAGAGTAAATAAATTTAAATTTCCAAATCAAACGCAGCTTTGAAGTCTATTTGGTAGATAATAAAATTAGAATATTTGTGCATTTTAACAAGGATATTTTAAATAAACTTTAGTGACTTTTCTTGATTAACTGGGTGATTTTTCGCTAGATGACACAAACTGAACAATTTAATTTATTAAATTTTTTGAGGATATTATGAGAAAATTTTGTTTGCTAGACATTATTAACAGAAATTTGTGTTATGTCTCGTCAAAAACTATAAAAAAAAAATGAAAAAAAAGAGATTAAACAATATAGGTTTGTTAAAGTACATTCCAAAAATGTATGTTTAAGTGATAGTGTAATTTAATTTTAATAAATAATTCATCAAAAGTAAAATCATAACTTTTAGCAGGCAAAGTTTTAATTGTTTTATATTGTATAATTAATTTCATTCATTATGTGAAAAAGGCTTATATATAATAGCTCCAATTTTTAATTTAAGCTTTCCAAATCAATTTAGTAACATTTAATGAGAGTTATCAGTTTCATGAAGCAAAGATCTATCAGAAATATATCTAATAGAGATTCTAGCTTAATTATAAAATGTCTAACTATAATCTTCCTCAATTTTGAAGTAAAATTGACTTATCTTAAATAAAAAAATGACTATCCGAAGCTTGTAATATATAAACTAATATAAAAAGTTACACAAACTAATATAGAAGTGATATTTAAATAAGAAATGTTTTATAGTCACTATATATGTTGAGAAGTCTAAATTTAATAAAACTATTTACTTAATATTAATTGTGTAATAAATTCAAATCTACTAAAATGTTTTTAAAAAGCACTTAAATGTAATAAAAGATAATTACGATGAGCAATGGAAGTAGGTTATGTCTATTTTATTAATTGTGTTTTAAATGCAAAAACAAATAGCTATTTTAATGCAAATTTACACGGTGATGTGTACATTTAATACAAAAATTAATCGATATTTGGAGTAATTAAAGAAGCATATGAGGGGGACTCAAAAATAATGGGAATTGTTTTCTGATAAGTGCCCCTGTTGAAAATACATGTTTCTGTTGCGCATACCATTTGCAAAAATCTTTTCCCATCAATCTGTTCAAACTATATTACTGCTTTGTAAAATGTGCACTTAAAAGTACCCAGAGATCATCACAGCCGCCTTGCAAGCAATTGCAGACGGTTGTAGGTTCGCCTCCTGGACGATGCTATAACATATGAAAAAAAAAAAGTATTTATTGATTTCTTGTAATGGCATAGAAGTTGAAACAATATGAAATTCTGTTTTCTTTTAGAAAAAATGGCAGGGAAAACAATTGTAATATTTGAAACAAATTAGAAGTTGTTCTGAGGAAAATATAAGTTTATGAATAATTTAATGAAATTATCAAATTTACAATGTCCCAAAAAAGCATTGAAGACCAATGTCAATATAATGCTGATACTTTTTTTATTGTTGCAAAATTTGTCTCTCAAAATTATTTCCTAACAGTCAGACATTTTGTCTACAAGTTCTGAAATACCATTAAGCATCACATGATCACCATCTGGGGATATTGGATTAGTAGGCATTAGATAAGGATTTTATGCACAAACCTTCTGACATTTCATTGATTACTCTGTTTGGCACAGGCTGGCACTACTGTATGGAGAGAGTTTAGCCTTGTTTATAAATTCAGAAATACTTGCATGATGCAATAAAATGTAAACATTTCATTTTGTGTAAAGGAGAGGGATGCATGTTTCACCATGATAATTTCTCTGTGAACAGTCTTGATTGTGAAACATTTTAAAATTAAATTCAATATGGCTCAGCTTATCTATCAGTCATATTTACTCAATCTCTAACCATGTTATTTCTTTTCATTGAATGAAAAAATGGCTCTTTTTTTTTTTTGCTGGCTTAGAAGTAGTGAAAAAAATGACAAAGGTATTAAAAGGCTATACTTGTGAGTGTTTCAGAACTACATTGAAAAGTGAAAACACATTTAGATTGATGTATTGTATTAAATGAACAGCACTTTGAAAGAGACTAAATGCATGATACTTAAAGATAAATAAATAATTTTTTATTTTAAAATTCTGGAAATATTTTTGGGTCTCCCTCCCTCATTGTATACAAAAAAAGTCCATTTAGATAAACATAAAGTATTCTAAATTATTATTTTGAAAATGCATTTTAAAATAATGTGCTCAGAACTATGTAATATATATATAATAGATGGAGCTTTACCAAGACCTCCAAACAAGCGTATTTTTGTTTACATAAACATCAGAATCAGAATTCACTGTATCTTTCATTGGCTCCATCCTCAGATCAGCTGATTTCAAGCTGATTTGCTATCATCAGTGAAGGATAGGAGTTAGAAACTAGACCTAAACACTAGCTCCAACCATTTATGCAACAAGTTTCTATCAGTTTGCAAGCATGAATTTTTTAGACACGTAAATGTCTTCAAACTCAGCTTATCAAGCTAGATAGCTATATGGGTCTGATATCAGTTCAGTTTCACCACATAGTCAAAGATTCTGCAATGTATATCATTGCAAGAAACTTCAAAGGTACATTTATGAAAAACAAAAACCAAGTTATATATAAGTAAACTTGCTATCGCTTGTACTTATGATCAATAGATGGAGCTTTACCAAGAGTTAGTGTTTAGGTCTAGTTTCTAACTCCTATCCTTCATTGATGATAGCAAATCAGCTTGAAATCAGCTGATCTGAGGGTGGAGCCAATGAAAGAGACAGTGAATTTTGACTCTGACATTTATGTAAACAAAAATACGCTTGTTTGGAGGTCTTGGTAAAGCTTTTTCTATTGATCATAAATACAAGCAATAGCAAGTTTACATATATATAACTTGTTTTTGTTTTTCATACATGTACCTTTGAAGTTTCTTGCAATGATATATATTGCAGAAGCTTTGACTATGTGGTGAAACTGAACTGATATCAAACCCATATAGCTATCTAGCTTGATAAGCTGAGTTTGAAGACATTTATGTGTCTAAAAAATTCATGCTTGCAAACTGATAGAAACTTGTTGAATAAACACTTGGAGTTAGTGTTTAGGTCTAGTTTCTAACTCCTATCCTTCACTGATGATAGCAAATCAGCTTGAAATCAGCTGATCTGAGGATGGAGCCAACAAAAGAGACAGTGAATTCTGACTCTGATGTTTATGTAAACAAAAATACGCTTGTTTGGAGGTCTTGGTAAAGCTCCATCTATTGATCATAAATACAGCTTGTTTTTGTTTTTCATATATATATAATTGAATATTTATAAATACAGTAATCAGATATATTTTAAAAATTTTATCTACTTAGTAGGACTTTCGATTATCTTGTAGACTTTGTCACCTAACACTTTGAAAGACTAACCTTCCCACAATTCCAGGATCTTAACATTTGCTGCCAGCCTGTTATTTAAGTCATGTTAGTATTTGTGTATTAGCATAGCTTCTTTTATTTTTCTTTTGTTGTTATTTTTTTCAATTTGCAATATTTTAACATTATTGTAATTGAAGTTAAAACCATAAATACATAAATTATTATGGTTGTGAAAAATGAATGCTGAAACATTATTATCTACTTTGCAATTTTGATTTGATTTCTGAACACCTTTTAACAATAGCAAATGCTTTTTACTTCTTTTTTCCAATGTACATTTTGATTCACATATATATACACTACCACACCAACATATCCATGTATAAATGATACAATTTTTATTTATAAATGAGGATTTATCTTTAGAATTATTTATTAATTTGTTTAATGTAGGTGTGTAAAATGCAATATACCTTTATAAATCTTCCTTATAAAATTTACTTGATCATTTGAAATATATGGTATTGATATCCATCTTTTTATTAGAAGGAGAATCAATATTATTATTAAAAATTTTATTCTTATATCTCATATTAAAATCTTTAATGACATTATATATATATGATTATAATTGTAACCAACATTTAACAATTCATTCGAATATATTTCAATATTTTTGCCTTTATCCGATAAATATTTGCAAAAATTATTATTTCTAAATAAGAAAGACTTCAAACCTGCCATTTTATGTGACATTGGGAGATTTGAAGTCTTTCTTATTTAAAAATAATAATCTTTGCAAATATTTATCAGATAAAGACAAAAATATTTAAATATATTCGAATGAATTGTTAAATGTTGGTTACAATTATAATCATATATATAATGTTATTAAAGATTTTAATATGAGATATAAGAATAAAAATTTTAATAATAATATTGATCTTCCTGCTAATAAAAAAATATGGATATCAATACCATACATTATGAATGATCGAGTAAATTTTATAAGGAAGGTTTATAAAGGTATAGGTCATATTGCGATTTACTTACTTCCTACATTAAACAAATTAATAAATAATTCTAAAGATAAAACCTCATTTATAAATAAAAATTGTATCATTCCTAAATGGATATCTAGGTGTGGTAGTGTATATATAGGTGAATCGAGATGTACATTGGAAAAAAAAAACTAAGGAGCACTTGCTGTTGTTAAAAAAAGTTCAGAAATTGAATCAAATTGCAAACTAGATAATAATGTTTCAGCATCCATTTTTCATGACCATAATAACTTATGTATTTATGGTTTTAACATCAATTACAATGATGTTAAAATATTGCAAATTGAAAAAAATAACAACAAAAGAAAAATAAAAAAAGCTATGCTAATATACAAATATAAACTTGACTTAATTAACAGGCAGGCAGCAAACATTAAGATCACTGAATTGTGGGAAGGTTAACCTTCCAAAGTGTTAGTTGACAAAGACTATGAGGCAAGTCAAAAGCACTGCTAAGTGGATAAAATTTTTAAAACATATCTGACTACTGTATTTATAAATATTCAATTATATAATTACGTATATTGCTTTGAAGAAGTACAGACATCGAAATATAATATTATTACACACACATCTATATATATATATATATTGTAAAGGATTCAGTCTTTTCTAATTATTAATTAACTATTTTAAACTAATGCTATAATAAGAATTACTTTTTTGGGATATCTATCTTCATACTTAATGAGATTTACGAATTTGTGACATGATTTTATCGACTGAAATGGTGTTAATGTCAGCATATTTATAGTCATCAGCTTATTCTGACTCCAAGTTCCAATCCTATGTGTGTAGGAATTATACTTAAAAGGATGAAAAAGTAATCAGGGATAATTCAGAAATGTCCAGCAGTTGGCTAGATTCATCAGGGTAAGTGGTACTCAAACCATATATGCTGGTAAGACAAGAAGAATCTAATTAACTAATAAAATAAGTATCATGCGCACATATATCTTTTAACTAAATACATAATACATGAAATAATAAAAAAAAGAATATTTAAATGTGCTCAAATATTCAATAAAACCTACATGAAATAATGAAAAGAGAATATTTCAATATGCTCAGATATTTAATAAAACACTAGGATATACACATATATTTGTACAGACAAGCAAATGAAATAATAATGAGAAAAATGTCTAATCATTTCAAGTACCATGTAATTTTTTTGAACATGGGAGAGCTGATCTAAATATAATTTATATTAAAGTCTCTAGATATCACTGAAAAAGCACATGAATGTATTTTAGGAAAATGAAATGTAAGTATTACCTTGAGTTCCCCTGGAAAGGTAGCTTATGCAGATTCATAATGAGAATGAGTTCATTCAGCATATTATGGCTGTATAAGTTGTCCAGAATGGATATCTTGTTCTAATTGGTTTCATGAATCTTTACTGGTTCAATCATTACTTCAGATATAGGTAGAGAAAGATGCAAGTGGCCTGGTCATGGCATTCTTTCCAAGTTTAGATGGTGATTCAATAATGTAGCAGCTTTGGTTTCTTCATGAGACCAGAGCGTAAAAAGCCCAGCATGTTTAAAGCTTTATCCCAGCCTATTCATCTCTAAATAGTGTATATATTTTTGTTAATTCAAGCAATAGTTTTCAAAAATCTCTGATGCGAGAAACCTATGTCACGAACAAACAAACCTATAGAATTTAAACTTCAAAAACTTCAAACTCAACAGTTAAAAATGTCTTCTGATTTTTTTCTATTTATATCTTTTGTTTCTTTTTAATCTTAAAAATGTTAGATATTTTCAATACCCTATCATATGGTGTATGAGTTATGGCTTTCTTTGTTCTATTTACTTCTCTTAAAAAAAACCTTTAAGCATCTTTTCTCTTTTATCTAAAAACATTTTGTCAAACACCTTTGGGAAATAACTTAAAACAATGCCTCCGGTAAAAGATATTCCACAGATAATCTGTTTAGTTTCTCCCTTTTTTTCTCTTTTTATTTTCATTAACATATTTTTATAAAAATAAAATATCGCGAATACAGACATGAAAACAAACACATATATGCTTTCTAGATGAGTCCTTCCATTCACTTGCCTACACAATAGCATATATACACAAGTTTCATTAATATAAATGAGCACAAACTCTTCCTTTATGCATGTTTTAACTCTTTATTTAACCATTTTAGAAAACCCCAAATTTCAAATATCTATGACTTCTAGTTAGTAATAATATTTATATATGTGTGTGAATACAAAATCCCTTTCTTTGGAACAAGGTTTAATCCCAGATCCTGTTAAAATATCCTCTGTTTGAAAACCTTCAACCATGGCCTATATGGATGGCTTAACTTTCAGGAATAAAATAAATAATAGTGAAAATTTTTTTTACTAACTTCCTCATTTACACATTTAACTTTTACTTAACCTTTTATCCTGTTGCTCCAGAACCAAAAAAGTAAAATGACCCATTAACCTAACAATACATTATGGGTCTGACCACCAACAACAAGCACATGATGTGCCATGAACAATATACAGCCAACTTTTCTCCAACTTAACTTTGGCTACTCCCCCCCCAAAAAAAAAATTACTAATAACATAAATTGAAGGAGTCTTCTAACCACACTCTCTTGCCTATGAGTCTTAGAGATGTGGCAAATTTAGGAACAATATCTAACACTTATGAGATTCTGGCTTAGATATGAATCATCCAAGACTCTACCCACATCTGAAGTCTTATGGATTTGACAATATGTGAAATCCATGTTCTCCTAGAAGTTTTACAGCCTTTGAGTTAAAAGCAGACTTTCATTATCTGCATCATAGATAAGTTTTCATGCTGGGTCAACCATGTTAAGCAATGCACCATATACCTGATCCAGCAGACAACCCCACCATCCATTGTCCAAATTGAGAGATCATTCCCCTCCAAAAGCTCCACAGCCACAACTTATCTCACTCTTTAAGCTTAAATTAATGACAAAACAAAAAATACTTATACTTCTTTATCTACTTGATTTTATATCTAATTGTCTTATAACACATAACCACGAATATTAAACTCCCAACCTAAAAAAAACTTTCAGAATATATGTTTCTATATTAAACTCCCAACCTAAAAAAAACTTTCAGAATATATGTTTCTATACACTTTTTTTCTTTGTTTCCTTATTATATTTGATTTATTGTCCATATTTTGGCATTGATGAACATGATCTTTTTCCCCGATCATAGGTCAGCCTAAATGGTGGCTGCCATTATTCATTTTCACCGTACCATTTCAGTGCTGTTTTGCTATCTTCTTTTCTACAGTTCTTTGGTTTCTTATTTAATCCCCCAATCATTTCCATTGAATCTTGTTGCTATTTTACTCACCGCTAATTTATTTATGATAGTTTTTTATTATTATTTTAGACATTGGATTGATGCTAAAATACCACCATAAATTTTTAAGATGCTCAACTGGAGCTTCTGTCATTTGATTGGCAAACATCCAATCTTTTAAAAATTTGTTTAGATTAATTCTGGGCTGGAGAGTATTTTCTTGTGGCTTCTCATCTTTCTGCAATTTTTATGCTATTTCCCAGAGTTTTGTTTTCTTTGCATTCTTCCTGGCTTTTGTCTATACTTTCTTTTGCCACATCACAATCTCTCTTGTCTCCTTGACTACTTTCTCTCTTGACTACTCTCTCTCTTTCTATTGCTAATCTGCTCTAACTTCTGAAACCTCTTTCTGAATTTATTATCTATTTCTTGTAGTCTTGATTCTATTTTTTATCTAATTCTTCTAATTTACTCATATTAGTCTCCGTTATTCTCATTTCCCCTTTCATTTCTGTCTTTTGTTAGTCCATTTCCTTTTATCTATGTCTATTCATGATTATAAATATGCTAGGGTAAATTCCCCAGCCCACAAATTACTGTTCTACAGATCTTTTTTTTCTATATTCTGACTATATTCTGACTATTCTTCCTACCATCCATATATCCTGATTCTAATTCAATAATTTTTCTTTTTTTAACACAAATATACTATAACTCTTTATTATTATTATTTTCTGTCCCCAATACTTTCCACTCATCAAAGCCCCATAGTTGGGAGGCCATTTTAACAGGTTAAGCATTTTATCATGACTACTTAACTACTTAAAACTAATGCTATATTAAGAATTTTTTTTGAGATATCTATCTTCATTCAGATTTACAAATTTGTGACATCATTTTTATCAGTCAAAATAGAATTAATGTCACTTAAATATTTATTAATATTTTTTGCCCAACATATTTATGGACATCAGTCTATTCTGACTCCAAACACCAATCCTATGTGTGTAGGAATTATGTTGAAAGTGATGAGAAAAGTAATCAGGAATAATTCAAAAATGATTGGCCACTGGCTAGCTCATTCATGATAGGTGGTACTGGAAATATATATGAATAAGGCAATAAGAATCTGATTAATTAACTAATGAACTTAGAGCAGTTTGTTTGTGAATTTGATCTGAGAATCCAATGAAGACAAATCGGCCATGTGGTCCATCCTGACAGGGAAGCAAGTACCAAGTAGATTGAAAGCATTCCTTCAGAAATTTCTAAGTTTTCATCTTTCCTCCCCCCATCAGTTATGAAGAGGAATTTGGAGAATTCCCTTCTATCTAAGATAGAAAGCATTTTGTCCTCACTGTCAAAGATTTATCTGTCAATTTTGGGGAAAGTCACCTTGCTAAATGCAGTAGTACTGCCAAAAATAATTTACTACCTTGATGGCTTTCCCCCAACTAGTGCCTTCATAAGAAAAGTGGAAATGCTTTGCAGGAAGCTATGCTAGGGGGAGGGTTTCTGCCATCAGTCTCAATCTATTACAAAAACCCAGGTTGTTGAATTGCCTGGCATTAAACTCGATTAAGACATATCAAATTCAACATACCCACAACTATGGAACCAACTGACAGGCCCCCTCCCACATGCAGAAACCTATGGATTCAACAGCAGGTCACATTAGTGGTTAAAACATCAAGATCTCTAGTTTCCTGCTTGGTTTGAAATTATTCTACTGGGAGATCTACCAATCATTGTTTTTTAGGAGAACCAAGACTGTTAATTTACTCCCAGATCTACCAATCATTGTTTTTTAGGAGAACCAAGACTGTTAATTTACTCCCAGTGGGAATTCCTCATTTTGTAATGTGAACAAAATTCCTGAGGCTTGAACCAAAATATGTAGATTTTTTGTTAGAAAATTAACCTCAGAGCACTCCCCACCAGTGCATTTCTTTGCTATCATAGAGGTTGCAAAATTGATACCATCTGCCCATTTTGTAATAAACAGGAGGATCCCATGAATCACATATTTTCTCTATGTAATTCATGGACATACCTTCACAATTTTATTCTGGGGAAAATTGCTAACCCTGACCAGTCCTGTGTAATGTTAAAGTTGGCCTTTAAGAATGGTATAATTGGAGCTATTAGACTTGTGACATATATAATATATGTGATATATAAATTTTGTTATATGGACAGCAAGATGCAAAATGGTGTTTAAAAAAGGGTTGGATTGTCCCGTTGAAGATCTCATTATTAACCTGCTCCTTAAAACAAGGGAAATGGACAAAAGAACTTTCATGCCTTGGTTGGCAGACCAAACTTGGGGCCAGCTGAGAGTATAGGATGGCATTTTCCACATGTGATTCCTTGGCTGGACTTGTAATTGATACAATAATCATGTATTTCCTGATTGCTGTAATTGTCTTATTTAATGTAATCATGCTAATTTAATAATAGTTTTTCTATACTTTGGGTGATTTTCTTAAAGCAACTGGGTTTTTTTATTTCTTTATATATGGTTTCAAATCTTGGTCATTATTAGGATACATGAACCAGTTGTTTGTGATCTGAAGGGTAAATTGGCCTTTTGGATGTGGTACTATTCCAATTTAATTGAATGATTTTTATTGAGTGGACACCCTCATTCTCTTTGAGATAATTATTGTAAATAGTTTTATGACTATTATCAGTTTTCAATGATTCTGGTTTTTTTATTGACATCATTATTCTTTTATCCCAATGTTATGCTGTATACTATGAGAATTAATTTAATTTCAATGTTTTAATTACTCAATGGTTTTCACTATATACTTAATTTCATATTATGCTTTGGCCTTTAATGCTTTTTATTAATGTTTTACAGTGCTACAATTGTAACATCTAGTTTATATTTATTCCAAAATGATGGAATTTGTTCCAAATTGCGTGATCTATAATCAGAATTTGAATAATCGATGTAATGGTTGAGATTATATATTTTATACCCAACTTAGATTTATAGTTAATTGCTTTCCTTGTATTATGTCATGATTGTGAATAAAGTATATTTTGAAATGTATATATTACATAAAAATAATAAAAAAAGGAATATTTAAATGTGCTCAAATATTCAATAAAACATACATAAAATAATGAAAAGAGAATATTTCAATGTGCTCAGATATTTAATAAAACACTAGCATATACACATATATTTGTATAGACAAGAAAATGAAATAATAATGAGAAAAATGTCTAATCATTCCAAGAACCATGTAATTTTTCTAAAGGAGGTAGAACTGATCTAAATATAATTGTATTAAAGTCTTTATATAGCACAGAAATGTGCCAAAATGAAACATAAGTATTACCTTGAGTTCCTCTGGAAAGATGAGAATGAGTTCATTCAGCACACTATGGTCATGAAAGTTGCCCAGCATGGCTATCTTGTTTCTTGAATCTCCACTAGTTCAATCATTACTTCAGATATAGGTAGAGAAAGATGCAGGTGGCCAGTCATGGATTCCTTTCAAATTCAGGTGATCATTCGATAATATAGCAGATTTGTCTTCTTCATGGGACTGGGGTGGGGTAGGAATCCCAGCATGTTTAAAACTTTACCCCAACCTATTCATCTCTAGCCAATGAATATATTTTTTATCAATTTAAACAACTGTTTTCAGAAATCTCTGATTCAAAAAAATCTATATCAAGAACAAACAAACATATAGAAATTTTAACTCCAAAATCTTCAAACTCATCACTTAAAAAGGTCTTTAGATTTTTTTCTATTTATATCTTTTTTTTTTCTAGAAAGTTCTAATCTTAAAAATGTTAGGTATTTTTGATACCCTATCATATGATATCTGAGGTCTGGCTTCTTTTGTTCTATTTACTTATCTTAAAAAACCCTTTTAGCATCTTTTCATTTTAATCTAAAAAACATTTTGTCAAAAACCTTTGGGAAATAACTTAAAACAATACCTCCAGTAAAAGGCATCCCATATAACAATATGTTTAGTTTCTTTCTCTTTTTTTTCTTTTTTTGTTTTCATTAACATACTTTTTATTTTCTTATTTTATTAAAAATAAAATACAGTGAATTCAGACATAAAATAACATATATTATATGCTTTTGAGATGATTCCTTCCATTCACTTGCCTATACAATAACATATACACACATGTTTCATTAATATAAATGAGCACAAACCCCCCTTTATATCTGTTTTAACTCTTTATCTAACTATTTTAGAAAAACCCCAAAATTGCATATGTACGATTTATAATTAATAATAATATCTATATATGCATGAATACAAAATCCCTTTCTTTGGAAAAGGGTTTAGTTCCAGTCCCTGTTAAAATATACAGTTTATTTTATGTCAATTTTATTTCATATCAATTTTCATAATATATACTAAAATGGAATATTTTTGTTTGAGTGATATTAACCACTATAATTAACATGTATTCTATTTAAAATTAATACTTGTGAATATCTTTATGCACACACATACAAACAAATATACACATATATATGAAAATAGATGAAATTCTCTAATATTGATTGTAGATATATTACTGATAGTAATATATAAAAATATTTAAAAATGATATATATACTGCAACAAAGCATAAACAATAAAATTAATATAAAAACAAAACAAGTATAACTATAATTACAATAATAACACATTAAAAATATGTTTGGTTTAAATTAATTTTATACTTTGACCTCTGTTGGAGTTGTCTTGGGTTAAGATGAAATAGGAGAACCTCTTCTATTTCTAACAAAAATTGATCCAAAGATTTAAATCCAAGGAATGTCTGAATTTAAGTCTTTATGGCAACTTGGGTTAGAAGCAGAACAGGATCAATTTTTATTTAATCTAAACTCAAATCAAAATAGCTATTATATATGTTAATAGAAAAACTTGTTTAGGCTCAGGACTGTCATTATCAAAAGTAAAGTTATCTCTGTTTACATGGATATAATTACTTAATTTCCATTGTTTAGCTCATATATATGTATATGTAAGCTGATAAAATGAAATATAATAAACACAAACATCTGGAATAAACTCTACAATAGATAAAGTAATAATACATGTTTGTGTAACAACTATTTTAAGTAACAGATGACATTTTTTCCCAAAAAAACATTTAAATATGAAATTTTACTTGTGATAATTCATGATAACAATCAAAATATAAGAATTATTCATGAGTATTGTCAAGATTTCAATCATACTTAAATTTTTGCAATTACATTGGTTATTAATAACATGGTATATTTAATTTAAAAGAAATATTAAAAATTTGCAGAAAATTTTAAAATGTTAATTGCTACTTTAGATCATGGACATACCTTATGTTGGTTATAACAAAAATATCATTTTTTAATGCTTTATATGTAAAAGATTAGTCATAGGTGAAGATTTTTAAGGAAACTTGGAATATTTTTCCACGTAACCACTCTTAGTCAACCCAACTAACTCTCCACTTATCATTATTACCTAAAATAAGATTGGGTAAGGTTTTCTGACCACAGAATAAGCCACAAATAATTTTTTTGTCTTTCCAATGCATGAGAGACTCATATTAATATTGCAATATTTTTGAAAATCAATTTTATAGTGTAATTAAAATTTTCATAAAATAATATTTTAAAGACTGTCTTGGGTGATTTTAGGATGATGTTTAATGTCAGATGTGTGTATGTGTATAGATGTATATGATCAAAATTTGTTTACATAATAACCCTAAAATAGATCCTAATTTTGAAATATCCATGACTGCATAGAATTTACACTATGTTACACTTGCTTTCATTACATTACTGCAGAATTTAGTGAAAGAGAAATTTACTTTGCATAATGAGGAATTTAATTTCCAGAATGAAGATGAGGTACCCCAATGCAAACATAACACTTGGCTCAGCTAAGTAGATTTAGAGACTTATCACATGCTACAAAACATGTATAGCTTTTTTGGTAAAATTTTCAAAATTTGGCCCTTCTTCATGAGTTATAGGTTATACAAATTATCACCCCAGACTACATTTTCTCTGTGACCAAAATTTTCTCACCCTTAGTTTTGATAATAAAAATAATAATAAAAATTTTATCACTTGTTGTATGCTTCAAGTCTTAATTTTTGTTTTGAGACAACTTTTACCCAGACATTGCATGGATTTGAATCCTTATAACAATATGGGTTAAAAATAGAAGAAGCTCTTTTAGTTCATCTAAACTCAAGACAGCTATCTAGGCTTAAATTCTAAAAGCAATTTGGATTAGAAGTAGTATAGAATCTCCTTTTATTACATTTAAACTCAAGACAAATAATCTATTATATAAGTTAATAGCTTCAAGACTGTCAATTAGTAATTGATAATTTCTTAGCAACACCAAAAGTAATGTTATTTTTGTTTACATGGATAAAATATCTTAATTTATATTGTTTAAACATCCATAAAAATATATAATATTAATAGAATTTATATAAAATTGAACAATGTTATATATTTTAAAACTTGAAAATTTATCAGTTGGAATTATATGTATATGTATATGTGCAAATAAAATATGTAACAAATTGAAAATTTATTAATTTTATTTTAAGCTATCTATAGAAATTTATTATAATCCTTCAAGCTACAATGTTTAATAAAAAATGTCAATAAATCTGCTGAATGCAAGTTTCTGTCATAATAAATATTATTAGCAGTTTGGAAATTATTTAGCACTCCATTAATTCTAGCAATGTGATTTTTTCTTAACTCTATCACTCTGCTCATATTGATATTAAAGTTTGGATATAAATTTTAGAGGTAATTTAAGTAAACTCTTCTTTATATTGATTTAATATTAATATGCAAGGCAGAGCCTTAAACCAAATTTATTTTAAATAGTCTTGCTTCAAATAAATGTTTAATTTTATATAAAAACTGATTAAACATCACATAAATATTTAACAATATTAAATAATATCTACTATAATTTATGCCACTGACATGATTTTTTTTGACAATTTTTTTTTGATAAAAAAATTAATCAATTTTTGCTGCACATAACAATATAATTTAGTCAACACTTAAAGAATCCAAATATAGATAACAATCAAGAATTTCAAACTGTTGTCAAGGCAACTTCCTTTTAGCAATAGAAGTGATAATGACAAGTCATGTAATATATGACTTGATGTTTTGATTATATATACATGTCTTTACATCATTCAATTTGATATTCAAGTTAGTATGTAATTTTAGTAGTAATTTAATTAAAGCCTTCATTGCATTGGCTTAGTTGATTTTTTTAATACTTTTAACTATAAGATCTTTCCATTGACTCATTGTAAATCGAAAGATTTCATGAGTATTAATGTGTAATAAGAAATGTGGACGTAATCAGTGAAGTATTGAATAGCTTCATTCTCAGATTTAACCGCTTCAGCTTCACCTATTTATATAGAAAGTAGGTTGAAGTAAAGAAGGGATTTCCTTCTTTTCTTCCAAAATGTAAGCTTGTGGTTATGATCTGTAGAGGTCCCTACTATCGCATTTTTACACGCATATTCTTGAGGTTACAGCCTTAGTAAATATTACAAACATTGTTCCTTAAAAAATTATAAACAAAATGCTTCAGATGGCACAAATTAAAATTAATACTATTTGATATTGTATATTTATGTTACATTTAATTAGCTGCTGACATACATAAACATTCATTTGAAAGCAAGTTTATTTATAAATGATTTTGACTATTCCTTGTTTATTAAGATTAAGTCGATGTAAAAAAGCTTTAATTAATTTACTTTTTAAATTATATTCAAATTTATTATGAATAGAAATTCGGTTGTGGTCCATTAGTTTTCAGATTGTTGATGATGACGATTCTGACAGAAATGTATATTGGTTGAATTTTCTATCAAACATTAAAGTACAAAATTGACTTTAAATAATCAAATTAAAATTAATGCTATTTAATATTGATATTTTTTGTGGTCTATAATTAGCTATTTGTATATTTAAATATTTATTTGCAAGCAAGATTATTTAAATAGATCTTGATTAAACACTTGGCTTGTCTATTAAACTCAAGCCTTTACAAAGAAGACATATTTTATATTTGCAAAAACTAATTCCAGCAATAATGCACAATGAATTAGTATAAATAATGCTTGGATAGCTTATCAATTTAATGATTATATATTATTAACATTGCATTAACTTTTACACATAGAATATATATATATACACACATTAAATATCCCAGTGTACATCAAAGATTTTTTCGGTAGAACTTTTCAGAAAACAATGAAAGTTTATTGTTTTCCATCTAGTTTTAAATTTTAAGAGAAATTAGAAAGATTCCTATTTGGATTTTTTATTTACTCTCTATTTAACGAAAATCCTAAACTTGAATAGGAAATTTTATATCTTTTCACAGAATTCAATTTCAAAGTTATGTACATGGTAATTAGCTAAATATACTAACTACATTACAAAATGATCACCATTGTTTATGCTTACACGAGCTTTTTACACAGAGGCAACACTGAGTGGTGCTACTGTATAGAGAGTTTTGAAGAGTATAAAATACAAGATGAAGAAACCATGGAAGAGTTGATTGGAAACGAGTATGAGGACTGGTGTGATGAAATAGAAAAAGTTGCAAATAGGATTTTAGGTGAGAATATTCAGAAAAATAAAAGTAATAGAAAAATGAGAATTAGTAAAAGTGTAAAAGAGAGGAAAAAGCATGCAGAGAATATAAGTGTGCTATTAAGAACAAAGAAAGTGAAAAAGATATTAATGCTAAATGGAAAAAATACTGAGAAAAGAAGAAGTTAGCTAAAATAGATAATTATAGAGAGAGAATGAAACTAAATAGTAAATTATTGAATGATATTAATAAAAGTGGAAGAGATGGGAGTAAAAAATTTTGGAATTACATTAAAAGGAGAAATTTAGGGGAGAGAGAGATAGTATTACTGGATAAGGAGAAATAGAGTGTAGCTCTAGAGAAGAATTAGAGAGAATATTGAATAATTATGTAATGGATATAGAAAAGATGTTAGATGTGAAGGACAGAGGGATAGAAAATATGAAAGCATATAGTAATGGGAATATTGCATTTACAAAAAATGAACTGAATGAGGCAGGAAAGAAATTGAGAAGTGATATAAGGCAAGAGGATTAGATGGATGGACAGCAGAGATCGTAATGAATTTGGGGCATAGGGCAAAAGTAAAGTTACTATCATGTTTTAATAAGATGGCACAGAAGAGAGTTTTTCTGGGTAGTTGGAATAATACAAGAGTAAGATTATTATTTAAAGGAAAAGGTGAGGATCATAGAAAGTTAAATAATTATAGACCAATAGCAGTAACATCAGTTTTATATAAAGTTTTTTCATATATGGTGGCTGGAAGATTTGCAAAATGGATGGAAGAAAATAATGTAGTGGGGGAAATGCAAGGAAGTTTTAGGTCAGATAGATGTATAGGAGATAGTTTATTTGTAATTACACAACTTATAGATATGAGTAGAAATTCAGGTAGACAATTATATATGAGTTTTATAGATATAGAGAAGGCATGTGATAGAGTGAATAGAAATAGATTATAGATAAGTTTAGCAAATCTGGGAATGGATGAAGCTTTAGTAAATGTTATTAAGAAATTATATGAAAATAATTACTATACATATCAATTAGGGGATATAGAATCAGTTTAAGTTAAAAATGGGAGTGGGACTGAGGCAAGGATGCCCTATGTCACCTATTTTGTTTGTGTTGTATTTGAGTGAAATGGAGAGAGCAATAGAAAGACTAGGAAAAGGGATAGAGATACCGTTAACAGGTAGCAAGAGAGTATATACATTGTCCG
The DNA here is from genome assembly GCA_028023455.1 of Epiperipatus broadwayi. Lineage (NCBI taxonomy): Eukaryota > Metazoa > Onychophora > Udeonychophora > Euonychophora > Peripatidae > Epiperipatus > Epiperipatus broadwayi. The sequence continues at coordinate 149,871 of JAQFVV010012586.1, forward strand.
GTTTTTTTTTTTTTGCGGATGATGTCTTTTTGTGTGCAGAAAGAAGAGAAGATATGGAAGTTATGCTGAGGGCATGTGCAAGGGTGGATAAAGATATGGAGATTAAATTTAGTGAAGAAAATCAAATATAATGATGGTGAATACTGGGGAAAGAAAAGACAAAGATTTCTTATTGGGGGATATAAAGTTAAGTGTGGTGAATAGATATCATTATTTGGGAATCATCTTGAGTAATAAAAAAAATTGCTTGGATGAATGGGAGAAAAAATTGATAAATGAAGCAAAGAAAAGAAAGGGATTGATAAAGAAATTAACAGTGTTTTCATATAATAAATATGATGTAATTAGAATTGTATGGAAGAAATGGCAGTAGCAGGGTTAACATACAGCAATGATGCATTATGTGTTAGTAAAGAGTATTAGATTGCTTAGAAAAAGTACAAAGGGAAGTAGGAAGACATGCATTAGATGCTGAGGTGTGGACAGCAAAAGAGGCAATTCAAGGAGAAATTGAATGGTCAAGTTTTTATATGAGGGATGAAAAAAAACAAATTGAAAATGTTCGGTAGATTGCAGTTTATGGATAATAAAAGAATAGCCAAAATAGTATTTAATTGGGTTACAAGTAAAAGGCAGGCAACAAGATGGGTGAGAAAGGTAATGCAGTATGCAGAAGATTTGGATAAAGAAGTTATGTCAGTATACTTGTACAAAAGATGGGATGATTGTGTTAGGAGGATTGTTGAGTGTTATAGTGGGAAGGAGTGGGATAGAAGAATAGATGCATTAATAAAGAATAGGAAGTTGGAGAGATGGAGAACTAGTATGGAGAGTAAAATGAGTTTAAATATATATAAAAGTAAATGGAACATTGGGTGTGAGTTAATTTATGATAATAGTAAGGAACATAGTTTATTGTTTAAGGCTCATACGGGATCTTTAGAAACAAGGGAATATACACGTAAATGGAAAAATATGGGTGATTTAGTCTGCAAGTTGTGTAAAGAAGGCATAGAAAATATTAGGCATCTGTTACTTTAATGTAAATGTTTGGAAGCAGAAAGGGTACAAATAATGAAGTTATGGAAGATTAAATATGAACAAACTGATTATACAGAAAGTGAGTTATTGGTTTTTATGCTAGGTTTGGGAAAAAATAAGATGGATTTTGATATGAAGGTCATGGAGTTGACAAAGATTATGTTGTGGAAATGGGGTGGAGCAGATTATGGAAAAGCTTAGACTGGACAATGGAAAAGGAAGGTAAAGTGGCTAACAGGGTTCTCTGGGCATAGCTGCTGAGAGATTCCTGACTCTGTTTAAGGAGAAGTCACAGTATATCACATCACGTCTCTGTGTACAAAACTTTTACTACACATTTTTTTCTCACACACTCATTCACATGTAGACATTGCATATACATTTCATTCATACATATATATATATACTATATATATATATATATATATATATATATATATATATATATATATATATATATATATATACATCAAATTAGCATAGCTCATTTTATATATATATATATACTTACTTTGTTTGTTTCTTTACAAACTGCTGCATATGGAGGAGGAAAGTCTGTAAGAACAGCATTTTGTACTTCTGTTTGTTCAACATATTGAAATGAAGCTGGTGATAAACCACTTATAGTTGATATTGTAGTATTTACATGAAGTGGATATTGTATGTCAGATGTATCAATTATAAATTCATGTGGTTGTACTGGATTATCATAAGAAGTTATTATGGGTGATATATCACTTTGTATAGCAATAAATTGTCTACAAATCATGATAAAAAATGTAAATACTATATATATAATAAAAATATAATATTAAAATACTAGTGAAATAATAACAAAGGCATATTGAAATTGTTCACACGATCATGTTGTGTAGAGAATTGTAATACACCTTTGTTATTTTCTAGTATTTTAATGTTATATGCTTTTCTATTTATTTATTATTAGTAATATAGCATTAAATAATGTTTATTATATATAGATAAGTATAAGTTAATAATTTTTAATACACACTAAATATCAAAACATCAAATTATATAAATAAAATGTTAAATCAAATTAAAATTAAATATATTTATAATATTATTTACTGATTCAATTGTTACTAATTTTCTTCTTTTTGTAGCCAATGTAATATCTTATAAAATGAAAATACAAACAGAAAAGGTACTTTTTAAAAATAATATTTAGCTTTATTATTACCTAGCAATAAAGCTAAATATTATTCCAAACTACCTTTTCTGGATGTATTTTCATTTTACCAGATATTATGTTATTTACTGTAAAAAAAAATTAAATGTATTATTATAATAAATTTTGTCTTCAGAAGATATCTTATCATTTGTATCAATTCTAATTTCATGTTGTGCCAAAAACATTATGCTAAATGAAAAAAATCATTGTTAAAAAATTCACAAATTTGTAAAAATAAAAATATCTTTACTGTGCACTTTAAAACCAAGTTTACCTTTTGTTTTTTCTTCTTCTCACTATTCCATATATAAAACCAATTAATTTATGTACATAGAAAAATGGAAAATTGTAATACTATAATTTATTTAATAATGGACACAAATATTAAGTGTCATTAAAATATGGAATGACATAACTTATTTTATGCTTTATTAAAGCAGCTAAGGCTTGTCTAAAATTAAACTTTCAACATTCACAATATTGACAACAATCATCTCCAGATAAATACATTAATGAGTAGTACTAAGTGCTTATTAAAGCAGAAGGTATTCTTAGACCAGATATAAACATTAAGCTTTAGTTGTTATTATTATACATAAATACATAGAATAATTCAACTTCATCTTTCTTTTAACATATGTTATATCTTGTAAAAGAGTGTGAAATGTGCATCTTGGGCATCATACATCTCTTTCACGTCTTTGATTGTATGTTTATAATTATGGCTCTCCATAATGTGGATAAAAACCAGTCCCGATCTTGCATGAGAGTGATGTAGTGAAAATTAGACTACAGAAATATTATTTATTAAATTGATAACCTTTAGTTTAATGAATAACTAATAAAAAATGTTAATATACAAAATGCATAAAAGTTGATAGGTAGATTTTTTTTATTTGAATCATTAAAAGCAAAAACAAGAACTTGAATTTTTTTAGCTCCTGAATTCAGAATATATTGATGACTGTGTTGTTTTAAATGCAATATTTAAAGAGTTTATTAGTTTAGTAATTAAGGTTCAAAAAAGTTCAAGTCCTATATAGCGGGAATGAGAAAAACATAGTGACTTTTAACTTAGATGATTATTATCTTGAGAATGTGAATCAATTTCGTCATCAGAATAGCTGATTAAAATATTGAGATTAAGCACAAAATCCAATGTGTAGTTTCTGCTTTTAATGAGTAAAAAAGAAAATATATTATCTCAGTAAAGTAGCTATTGCAACCAAATTAGCTGCATGTAAATTGTTATTTTACCTAAGTTATTGTATGAAAGTTAAATTTCGCTTTTTACTGACATAACATAAAGGTAATAAAAATTTTTTATTTAAGGATGCCTCATAATAATTCTAAAATCTTAATGTAAAATCAAAAGATTGATCAATATGTTCATCAACTTGCTGGATGTGACACTATAAAGTCCACTAATGTAAATTCATATATTCATTGAATGGGATATGTTGAATGAACACATAAAGCAAATGAACAATTAAAAAAATAAATAAATATAAGTCTGGTTGTATGTGAGAGGCAGATAGTTTTGAAAAGTGCAATATTGCTTGTTTTTTTATTGGAAGAGTATATCTGAAGATAGAATGCAATGGAAAGATAAGGTTTTGAAGATGTTTGAAAAATATCAAACAAATAACAAAAAGGCCAGGTGTGCTTATGTATGAACTATGTATATATTTTGTATATCATATTTTTTCCATAAAATATCTTGCATGATTTGATGAAGTATGATTTGATATCTTTCATAAATGATTTGATTAGTAGACTGTAAAATATCATAAATTTATTTATTGAATCTATGTTAGTTAACACTTTTTATTTAAAATCATTAATAAATAATTTTTGACAAATTATCAGTATTCACTTCTAAATTAGATGGAATTTTCTTTTCTTAAAACAGGAAAAACTCATTATACCAATCACTGCAAGCTAGAGTAATCACAGGATGCCAGAAGGCTTGTGCATAAAACATTCATCTAGTGCCTACTTATCCAACATCCTCAGACTAGTTTCTGGCACGTGGCCTTCATCAGTGAGGAGCCTTGGATCTGAGAGCACTGCATCTAGATTTTAGTATCTAATGCAATCCTCCAGCAGCAACCTTTTATCTCTACTTAACTACAAAACTATGAGTCTTAAATTAAAAATACCTTAATATTTTCAATCCAAGCTTATTAGCTTATATAGTTATATAGGTCTGAACTCGGTTCAGTACCTATACATTTTGGTGTCTTTGGTTCTTTAACAACCATAGCCACCACTATCCTATTAGGCATGATTGGTTTTAAGCCAATAAACATCACATGATCACCATTTCTTATGCTTGCTTATAACTGTTATTAAAACAGGCATAACTCACTATACGTATTGCCACTCACTGCAAGCTAGAGTAATCACTGAATGCCAGAGGGCTTGCGCATAAAATCCCCATCCAGTGTTTACTCTAGCTTGCAGTGAGTGGCAATACATATAGTGAGTTTTTCCTGTTTTAATAACAGTTATAAGCAAGCATAAGAAATGATGATCATGTGATGTTTATTGGCTTAAAACCAATCCTGCCAAATAGGATAGTGGCGGCTATGGTTGTTAAAGAACCAAAGACACCAAAATGTATAGGTACTGAACTGAGGTCAGACCTATATATCTATATAAGCTAATGAGCTTGGATTGAAAATATTAAGGTGTTTTCAATTTAAGACTCATAGGTGGCTGCTGGAGAGTTGCATTAGATACTAAGATCTAGGTGCAGTACTCTCAGATCCAAGGCTCCTCAATGATGAAGGCTGCAAGCCAGAAACTAGTCTGGGGATATTGGATGAGTAGGCACTAGATGGGGATTTTATGCACAAGCCTTCTGGCATCCAGTGATTATTCTAGCTTGCAGTGAGTGACAACATGTATAGTGAGTTTTTCCTGTTTTAATAACAGTTATAAGTAAGCATAAGAAATGATTTTCTTTTCTAACACAGTTATTGAAATTTGTTTCTGTTGCAATGTTTTGTATTGGTTTAATTCACTTTGGCTATATTATTTATGGTCAGTGAAAATATTGTTGTGTATGTGGATTTGAGGTTAGATTAGGCCAAAACATAATGAGAGTGGTAAATGTTGATGAACCGCTATTTGAAAAGGTATATGGCATTTTGACAAACACTTTACTGACATATTCATATTAAGTGATGATAGATATTGATTTAATTTTCTTTAAAAGTGTGGCACTTGTCAGCTAAAATCATCAGGTAAAATCATCCATTAAGATGCATGAAACAAGATTTATCAATTGGTAGTATTGTATTTGGTTAATAATTTTTTTTCATTTTTGGGGTGATTAATATGCACTAACAAGAATTATAACATTTGAAATCCACAAAGATATGATTATATGTTTTTATTGCTTCAAGTATAACTATTGCTCTACATATTTTTCTTAATTGATTAAAGTAACACTTCTTGTAGGACGATTATTTAAAAAAGAAATAATATTTGTACTAGTATTGTGATTAAATTTTGTTTCCATAATTGCTAATACATCAAAAGATATCATATTAATTAACTTCATAAATTTATAATCTTTTGGCGAGACATTTAGTCCCATAATATTAGCGTTTCAAATTTTATATCATTATTAGCCAGGGTATGGAATGTTGAAAATTTCTATTCTTTCTAACTTACTTTGTCTTCTCACTGTGTTTTTTTATGATTATGTATCATCTCATCATCTAGGATGTAAAAGTTTTTTTTGATTTTGAAAGTTTTCTTCTGAACATGAATTTTGCTCATTCACGTCAGTTCAGATGGTGATTATTTGACCTGCTAGAAATGTGTTTATTTTTTTAAAATATTGTTTTAAAATCTTTCACTTTCTTGATTTATGTCTTTAAAATTGCAATTAATAAAATAGGTCACATTAGGCAAATAGTTATTATTGGATTTCTCAAAGTTATCTACACTTTCAAAATATTCAAACACAATGTCATCATTATTTTTAATATGAGACTCTGAATAGGTATTTCTTTTGGCCAATACAACTATACCCAATTCTGTCAAAAAATCTACAAGTAATACTTGAACAATTGAATGCATTGTGTTCTGGTAAAAACTGTCAGGTAGTGTTTCTTTAATTTGCATTGTGCTTTGGCATCTGTCAATCATGATTATGTATAACATGCTTTCAGTTATATAAGTGTTATTAATAATTTTGTTAATAGATGTTATTGTTGAAAACATGGAAATAACTGTTCTATTTTATTTAAGAAAAAATCGTCAGATGATATAGACAGTGAACAACGAAAACTGTAAACACTTTTTGTATTTAAAATAGAAACCAAGGGGAACCTTTTAAAAATGTATTCATTTGTTATTTATTAAAGATATCGTGCGACAGCAAACATATACATGTTTAAGGAAATAAAGTTTCATAACTTTTCCTAACTTCCCTTATTATAATAGACTCTTCCAACAAGGGTTGAATGTTAATGATAATTTTTTTTTATCAGATGTTATTGTTGAAATATTTTTAGAAACACGGAAATACATTCTATTTTATTTACGAAAAATCGCAGTCAGATGATATAGACAGTGACCAATGAAAACTGTAAACAATTTTTGAATTTAAAAAGGGGACCAATTGGAACTTCTTTTAAATGCATTCTCTTATTATTTATAGTTTACAGTTTTCATTGGTCACGTTTATATCATCTGACTGTGATTTTTCCAAATAAAATAAAACAGATATCCCAGTGTTCTTAAAAATATTTCTTTGTATATATAATGCATTTTAAAATAAAAATCAAAACTGTTTGTATTAGTTTATTGTCAATTTTCTGAATTTTTAGAAAAGGTTTGTTGGTCAAATTAAGTAGGTTCACTTATTATTATCTGGAGATGAAAGGGTTTGATTTCCATTAAATGTTTGAATAAGTCTTGCCACTTTAATTTTGTTTTGTTAAGTATGTGATCCTAACAAAAATCTTTTGAGTGTAGACAGGAAATGCTGTTGATTTTACCAATTAGATTTACCTTATCTTGTGAAAGTGAACAAATGGAAAAAAAAATAAAAATAATTAATCTGCCAGAAAATAGAAAAGCTTTTGACAGCTTGCATTATTAAATGCTTATCACCAATAGTCATTTAGTTTGCAAAGGTGTTGGTATTAATCTGAGAATAGTTTTGGTTTCTTAAAATTGCATTGCATATTGGTGGACCAGGGGACTGTTTATAGGTCTTTTTTTAATCTGTCATTATCTCATCAAGGACCAATGCATAGCTTTGAATTTTTACTTGTAAGCAAATTATTCTTGGTAAATATTCATTTCTCCCCCCCCCCCCCAGATATTTCTCAATTGTTGGTTGTAATTTTTCACTGCCCACAATCATTTCTTCATTAATATACTTACTATTTTGATTACCTTGGTTGGTTAATATCGCCATTTTGAAATTAATTTTTGTTACTACTTCACGTTTATAAAATTCTTTGTATGTGTTCTAACAATTATTGATATACTTGGTCGGAACAATTAAAACTACTAAAATAAAAAATGTCTAAATTTACAAAGCCTATCTAAACAACAACAATTTAGATATTAAGTATTGCCTATGTCTAAGTAATTTATAATGTTGAGCGATCCCAAAAGCTCTCACATTGTCTTCATAGATGATTTTTTTGATCAAATTATAAGCTTATTGTAAATTCATTTCTTCCCCAAACCTTGAAACTTGTGAATAAAGATCATCTGAACCTGCTTAATCATAAAATGACGAGATGGCATTGAATTACACAAAATTTTAAATAGTGACATTAACTTGTAATTTTAATCAATCTTTAATTAATGTGTAGCCAGACATTTTTATTAAGTTATGAAAGATCACAAATTATGAGTAAAAGCTTAATAGATTCTAATATTACTTTTGCTTCCGAAATGATTTAATTTTCAAGGGGTAAATTAATTTCAAATTAAATCTTTACCTATAATTACAATAAATTAGGCATGCTAATAAATCTAGCTATAGAAAAGCCTCTATCATGGAAGTGGTTACAAATAATATATGCAAAATATAATAAAATATATTAAAAGTATAATAAAATATTTAATCAGTTTTCAGTTTTGTTACTATCTTGATTGTAGTAAACAGGGTTACTTTTTAAATTATAAAGTTATTATTAATATGCATAAATATTAAATTCGCAAGTATTAAGAAAGTTTGAAAATAAGTTATAAGAAATACCAATTAAGTTTTCAAATTAATATAAATAACATATAAATCGACATTTTTCTTATTTTAAAAAGTAGACAGTCAGATATAAAGAGAAAATCAAGTTCTTCTTGGTGAGACCTTATAAAGATCATAAAAACAATATATTCATTTATTTTTCTGTTAAAATATCAGTCAAAAAGTATAGGAATTTAAAGTGTTGTGATTCAATAACACATTAAAATATGAAGTATTTAAGCTAAATACAAGATCAGAACACAATTCTAGAAATAAGAGATAATAAATGAGTAATTTTCAATGAAATTCTAATCCAACTGTATACTAAAAGTAATTTTCAGTGAAAAGCGCTGATCTGCATCTAGATCAATATTCTATGCATATTATCAAATAGAAGATAGAAATAAAATATGTAAAAATTGTTATCTTAATTAAAAAGTTTTGGAAACAAAATAAATCTGATTAATATATTTTAAATCCAAATACCTGAAATTTATTGACTATAAAATTGATGGATTTTGAAGATGTTCATAAAACCAGATAAAGTCAAAAACAATTATGGACCCATATGCTAAGTAATAAAAATATAGTTGCTAAAATTCTTAATATTTATGAGAGAACTATTTTTTTCATTGTAAAGCAAAAGCAATCAATTGTCCTACATAACAGTCCATCATATATGTAATAACATGTGATGGGCAAGACAATATGATAGTTGTATTTATTTTAGAAACTTTCACAAAAAATAGAAAAATTAAATTTGTGTAAATTTATAGAGAGGGATTAGTTTTATTTTCAAAAATAAAAATCATTAATATTACTGTTTCTAGTTATTTTTCACGCTATTATGATTTATAATATGCCACATATTCATCAAACAAAATATTTGACTCAAGTCAGATGAGGGTAGTTGTTTTGTTGACATCCATGCTGTGGGATGACACAATTTATGTGCTAAAACACATAAAAATGCCATTTACATGACCGACATTTCACAGCTATGTTTACATGTAATTCAGCAATTGTGCTGTACTACACATTACAGATGGCTTTATCACATCACAGTAAATTATTTATTCTGAATTGTACACTTCACACTTTTTTAAGGTGTAGTGCGAAGATGTGGTTAATTCAAGTAATGAAATGTTCTTATTTTTAATTTAATTTTTATTTTATATTTATTGAAATCATGCAATTGAAGTATTTGATAATTAACAGACTGTTTAGACACTTCTGTATTGAAATTTTAATGTACAAAACATTGTCCAAGAGTATGTTTGAACGTAATCATAATTAATTAACGTGTCAAGTAGCATTTACTCGAGAACCTCCACAAGAAAATAATGTTATTTTTAAACCTTTCTAAAGTTGTTTATCTTTATAGCAAAAAAAAAAAAAATTAAAAACTTTTATTTTTGTCGGTATTAGTTTTTAAAGAAATCGGCAAGTAAAAAAAAAGACTTCTAAGTTTTAACTTTGTTATTTTTTTTAAGACCAAAAAAAATTACTATTTATAATTATAAAAATGTTCAATAATAGAACTCCTCCTAAGAAATGTTTGTGTCAAGATGTTCATGGCTTCAAAATGCTTGGAAGCCATCAATTTTTGAGCTACAATAGTATTTTTATGCTTATTTTAAAGTTTAAAATGTATTGTAAGATGCTGCTCTCTATAGACTTATTTTCCAAGTAAAAAATCAATAATATTGATGCAAGAAGCTACAACAAAGTAGGCATTCCTAGATGCTAATTAGTTGGTTCGCATTTCAGACAATAAAAGAGTGTCTGTCAATAATTTTCACCACTCCAACTTCTATTTTGACGTTGAAAATAAAAATTAATATCTTAGGATGTTTTTTTATTATTTTTCATACATATTATAAATTATTTTCATAAAATGTGCTGAAAATATAATCATTTTAGAAAAATAGTAAGATTTAAGTAAAAAATTGTATACTTTTACATGAACATAAATTGAAAAAGAAACCAGAACTAACAACAATTTTGACACCTGTCAACAATTTTTATTGCCCCAAACTCTTTATTTCATTTTAAACAGAAATGAATAATTTAGAGGATTTTGCTGGCATGTATTTACATATTATAATGTATTTTGGTAAAATATGCTGAAAATATAATTATTTTAAAAAAATAGTAAGATTTTAGTAAAAAATTCTTTACTTTTACACTAATATAAATTGAAAAAGAAATCAATGAAGTCCACAGCACTTTCTAATTTGTTACAAAATTTCTTTTTAGGTCTTCCACTATCAAATATTTTTATAATTATAAATAGAAATTTATTTTTGAAAAAACTATTGTTCACTCTCATAATCTGATAAATTATTAATATACTTTTTACAAACAAAACCAAACTGAATATATTAAAAGATGAATATATTTTTACAGCTGAGTTTATTAATTGACCAATTAAAAGTTATAAAACTTTAATTCACCTGGCCAATGAAAATTAAAAAAAATTTTTTTCAATGAAAAGGTTAATAGAGATAATTGTTTTGAGAATTTCAAAATAATTTGAATTGTAATCTATTTCAATAGTATGTATATATTTGTATATATATGAATGCTTTATCATGATACCATAAAACAGTTATATCTTTAAAAAATGATTGATCTCACTTAAAAAAACTTTTAGATTTAAATGAAAGAAGCTATCACAAAGTAATGATTATCAAAAAAGAAAACTCCTGAATTAGGCAATGCATTTTATATATTATTGTTTTCTGAAATATTTTGTTATTATTCTTGCAATATAGATCAAGTATAAATTTTTTTACTGTTAAATTTTGAACCACAATTCCAGAAAGATTTTAAAATGTCCTATATTTTAAATCTTGATGTATTTAATGTATGAAAAAATTTTTTAAAAAGTTTTTCATAGCAAAATGATGAAACATGAATAATGATTGATATATGTTATTAAAGCTCATTAGCTGAAGGTCTCACATTTTCTCAATGCCATCTTTTACTGTTCTCATTAATTAATTTCATATATACATGATTGTCAGTCTTAATTATAACAAAATGTTAAAATTAAAATAAAGCCATTTATTGTATGTAATTAAACTATAATTTATTAGAGATTTTATTTAAAAGAATTAGAACAAAGTTTCAAAATACATATTCATTTTGATATTTATTGAAATTAAAGCCTATAATATGATTAGTTTTAACACAATCCAAGATTTTCCTTCTTTTATTTGATAATAGAAGTTAAATATATAAAGGAAAAATGAAAATAGATCAAAAATGAAAAAATAATTGTATATATTGTATATAATTTGATATTTATTTTTTTAATTTAATATTTCACATTTAAAACTTTTATTTTTATATGAGAAACAGATTTGAGTCCATGAAAATTCTATCATATGAAATCATTAATCTATAAAAATTGGATGCATATTTTTATTCTTCATTATAGTTATTTAGAAAAATAGGAGTTATATTTCCTAAAAATGAGTAGTAGCAGAAAGGATTACTTTTCTGAGTTTATTGTGAATGTGGTAGTGTTAAACTGAATAAAGATGTAACTATAATTGATCAATTTTATAAGATGTAAAATTTTTTATTCACATATGTTTTGAACTTAGTAAAGACAAAGATATTACATATTGGAAAGGCTATCAGCTGTGGTTTTAAAATCCTTTCATTCTGTCACTATTATCTTTCTCTATCCACATCTTGATGTTGCATATCAGATTATACAAACTCATATATATATATATATATTGAGCCGGATTGATTTACGATTCAATGGTTTTATTACTAAAATTAAAAAGGGAAAACAACTTCATTTTCATTAAATGTCTAATGCTAAAATTTTTATTATGCTTAATTAAAATTTGCATATCTATTTTTAATATACTTTATATTATCACATCTTAATTAAATTTATTATCGAATTATCCAAATCAATATAGTTCCAGATTATATTAATTAAATAAAGTATTTAACTAAAAATTACGAGATTGTAGTAAAGTTAAAGTAATAAACAGATTTACACTGAGTTAGTATCTTCCAAGATACCCTCTCAAATTTGCATAAGAATAACATTACCACTACTTATCATTCCCATCCACCACATCTAGTATTCCTATGACTTTTTAAATGAAATAAATTATCTGTTAACTACTTCAAAAAGTAATTCCTAGCTTTTGAAAGCAAAATTTACATATTGAAAATAATCTCAGGTTCTTCCCAAGTTGTTTGCAAAAATAGTAAATAACTCATGTAAATAAGTATGATGTGGGATTTTATATCAAACTTAAATACACCTAACTTATTTTAATAATAATAATAAATAATACTAATCTTAGAGTGTAATTTAATCTCATTCATTTAAGTTATATAATCAATCATTAAATGAATAAACAATCACATGTATCTCTTTTATTTCATATGTCTTCATTTAAAATAGATCAAAATCTTATACTTATAATCTGCAGTAACATTGTATTCTTATAATGTGCATTATAATCATCTTATGATCATTGTAATTATTTATGTTCATGTCAATCAATTCTTATAAAAATACGCTACAAATATGGTATTCAATTCCTAAGTAATAATAACAAATTCATTTTGTGCAAATATTATGTTTATTTCAAATCATCTGATGTCAAAATGCTGTGTAAAAAATAATGAAACTCGACACACTTTTAAAACAAATTAACAAATTTATTTACAATAACTTCAAATAAAATTTATTTACACTGTTTACAGTTTAGAATTTATGACAACAAATAAAATAAAAATAAGAAATACAAATATAAGAGGCTTACACTGTTATTAACTCATGTACTTAATAAGCAATTTTACATTCCTTCAAATGCTATACCATTAATATTATAGTATGTTTTCAAAACTTAGATTTTTTTAAAATAAATAGTAATGTACTATAATTACTTCAAATAATAATATATGTCAAGACTATTTATGTAGCATGTGTACATAATGTAGCTCTACTTATTAAATAGCTACATTAACTAAGTATTACCATTTATAATGTATTATCATGTATTCACTTTATTATTAGCATTTCTTAATAGCTTTATAAAATTAATGTATCTTGTAATGTAAAACAAATAATTGACTGTAATTATACTTTACTTAATGTAATTCCTGTTATATGTTTTATCAAATATGCATTATATATCTCTATTGTTCACAAATATTATTTAAATCATTTGTCAATTCTAAATTCATGTTTAATACTTAGATAAATTCTATGATTCTTTTCTGTAAAAATCATTACTTTACTTTATGTGTTATTTTAATCCTTTTCTAATAAATTTCTATCTATAAAACATATTCTAAACTTATCTAAAATTCTCCGAAAACAAACATCAACTTTAAATAAAATATCATCATCCAAATTACTCATACTACATTGCTTGTATTTAGTAACCTTTTCAATCCAAATATAAGCTTTTACCTAAATCCAACTTAACTTATTTAATAAACAAAATACAAAAAAATAGAGTCTTTCAAATCTATTCTTATTTGCAAATAATAAAATAATTACCTAAATAAAGAATAAATATAATTCTAATACTATAACATAATAAAAATATCAAAATTTATTTATGAAAGAATCATATAATTATTTTCTAAGCTTCTTTTTGGTCAGAATGTTGTATTAGGTTTATATTATAAAATTAAAATTATGCATATTTCAATAAAGTTCATTGCCAATATAATGTATGTGGCTTTTCATAAAATATCTATCCATTCATTCTACAACAACATAATATTCAGTTGATCTAAAGAAAAACATATTAAATTCATTAAAATCATTATACAATATTTTTACCATAATAATAATAATGTCCAGTCTGCTATCCAGCATTTTCTAAATTTGCAGTTTACAAATATAAAAATCATTCACATCTCCACTCACACACATTTCATTAGAATATCCGTGTTACATTAATTATAAAATAAATTTATGTAATTAATTATTATATTATTTCTCAAGTTAGTATTTAATAAATGTACCTAACCTTACTTTTAATAGTTTAATAATTTATTTTTAAAATTTATGTTAAATAAATAAAATAAAAGTTTATATTACATATTTCCAACTTATCATTTTCTGTTCTACCATAAAAGTTTAACAAATATCCTACGTATAAAGTCAATAAAACACTATTTCCTGTCTATTGTATCACGTGTTTCTGAAAGTTTATAAAAATGATAATGTTCTTTTTAAAAAATAAATAAGTTCCAACAAGAAAACAAATAAAAATTTAAAAATAGTTTATGTTTTGATCCAGTTCTTCATAGATTGTCATTTAAAATTATTATTTCTAAATTAATTTATAGTTTATAAATTATTTTACATTGAATTATTTTCATCAACTTGGCTTGCTTGGTTTAGTTTGATTTGATTTGGACATCCATGTATTACTTGCGCATTTATAAATAACATATTCAGGTAAGAATTAATTTCTCCATCTATAACGACCAGCGTTTTAGACTACTTCAATAATAATAGTTTTATTATATTACGATTTTAAAAAATCATATTTATAATTCATTTGCCTTTTTCAAATCGCCAATATTTAAGTCTTTACACAAAGACTTAACAAGGCAAGTATTTATTAAAATTACTACTTCTTATATCTTAACTTAAGATATATATTTTAATCTTTTAAAATCTACAAAAGGCTTTCTTTCTATAGAAGTATTCATATTTCTTTTAAATATCTATTTATAATAGACAATAGTAATTTAAACTTTTAAAATTATTTATAGTCCAAAATACTACTTTTCTCCATCTAGTTTTTATGTACTAATTCAGCGTCTATTATTTTCTAGCATAAAGTTTTTGATATATTTCTCTGATACGTGATAAGCTTCCATGATTATTCGTATGTAAATTGAGTCAGATATTAAGAAGACCAATAGGAAT
>JAQFVV010012586.1:165763-269264 GCA_028023455.1 Epiperipatus broadwayi
GTGATAAATGAATGTAGATGAATAACAGCAGAACAGTAGGCAATCTGATAGATAAAAAATACATAGGTAAGTAAAAAGAAGAAAAAATAAATGTGTGAATATACAAATTGGTGGAAAGAAAAAATGCTATTCAAATAGATAATTAAGCAGAACAAACAGAAAACTACATAATAAAAATATACAGAAAAATAAAATTGTTTGATATTTAGTTGTAACATTCAATAAACAATGATACTAATCTACTTGATTGTCTACATATCAATTTCTTTTTAAATTACTCTTTAAATGCTGATTTTACACCATAAAGATATTGTGATGATAAATTTATCAATTGAAGATACTTTTGATTTGGAAAAGGGAATTATTGTAATTTATAAATTCAAAGTGGAATCTAAAATGCTTTTTCACTTCTCATTGAGATAGTTTTTTTGTAAATTTTTAGTATTATTTGCCTTTTCAATTTCTTCTTTGGTTTGGAAAAAATGGGATAGAGAGTGAAAGAGGGGAGGGGAAATATGATCAACTAGAAATTTTCAAGGTTTCTTTAAATTTCTCATCGTAATTCTACCTAATATCATTTACAATATTAATTGATTAGAGAGGATTTGAACCCAGACATTCAAGCTTTCTTTAGTTATCAAGTCTATTTCAAACAACAACTTTTGATTCATAAATGACAGATTTATTTTAGATTTTTTTCTTATTTGTCTTTAAATTTTTTTAAAATTCTTTTTTTTTTACTGACTTTTCAGAAAGTGACGAGAGGGATGGGAAAAGAGGGGAGATAACAATTTGTATTAGAGACTTTAATGAACCAATAATTGTCATCAACATTGAATACAAAATACAAATCAAATCAAAATAAACCAAATAAAATTAAATTAGCTGATCTTGAAACAACAACAAATTAAACAACAAAAAAGCTTAAAATAAAAACTTGATTCTTATTTATTTAAATTGCTACTGCTCCCCCTCCCCATAGTTATTTACTTTTTCACAAAATTCCAAAAATAAAAGCATCACTACTACTTTAATTTTGAAGTGAGTAATTTATTGGCAGCATGCATGGGTAATGCAAAATCATGCTAAACTCCCCTTTATCTGTCTTTTCTCCATCATAAATGACTTAAGGTCATCTCTAAATAAAGAATGTAAGAAGTTTTTTTAATAAAAACTAAAAAATAATAAAATAACGATTTAAATGAACACCACCTCCAAGTCCAATGTTTCCAGTTGCTTTTCAAATTAAAACATTTTAAACAATATGCTCAATTGATCTCATCTAGAATTTCTAAGAAAAATTACTATACTGCATAGAGGTGCAGAAAAATGTTACTTTTTATCTTTTAATTATTTTTTGGAACTCTTTACAAATGTAGATTTTAGTTACACATTGAACTTATAAATAAAATCATATTATTATTATTATTATAAACTGCAAGTTGATAATGTATTTCTCTACTCTCCTATCTCACTTTTGAAAAAGCAAATAAGAGAGAAATTTAAAATTTCTAAAGACAAAAGTAGAATCAAAATTCTAAACTGATTTGTTAATTACAAATAAAAAAAGATTATTTGAAATTTATCTATATCAAATAATTTTGTAGATCAGTATTAGGTATGAAGTATTATGAAAAATCAATGGTGAAAACTTACAGTATTTTATTTCTCCATCTTTAATAAATCAATAATAGTATATTGTAAATGCTGAACATTAAGATGTAATTATTGTGGATTTGAACACAGGTTTTTAAGCTTCCTTCAACTATCTTCTTCATTTTATATAACCAACACACATGATCACACACACATGTGAATAAGATAAATGATCTCCAATATTCGTATTTCATGCTGAATTATCAATTATCAGTTGGTCAAGATCATCATATACCACACATGTATTTAAATGGTCATATTAAGGTCATATATATGAGAGGTCAGAGTAACTTATGATCAACACGAGCATGACATCAATATTGGCATCAACAAGGTTTTGAGCATTCCATCACCAGATTTTCAATAGTATGGATGGCTGAAGAGTTTGAGGGTGAAAAAGATTGAAGTCTGTTCATTAAAGATTGAAGATTTGCTATCTTAATATAAACTGAACACTGATTATATATTGTACACATTCCAATTTAGCCTGTGAGTAAATTGCAATAGTATGTGCATAAAATAACAAACAATCATCATAAGTTTTTTTTATAGGAGGAGAAAGCTGTAGGGAGGAGTTCAAACCCTACATGGCCAAGTACCCAAAAGCTTCAGAAGTAGAGTGGGAGAAATATTTGTTTATCTCTCTATTTAACTTTGTGTTAGTAAAAGGGATAATATATACTTTGAAGGGTTTAATAGTAGTACTTAAAAGTTGAAATTTTAAAGCACATCTAAATAGTTGTCTGTAGACACAAACTTTTCAAGTAATCATTTTCCTGACTTTGCTTATTAACCTTCTTTAAAGTTAATTTATATTTAATAGATTATAATATTCTTTCTTTAATAATACTTGTCTTACTGATTTGTTTTATGAATTTTAATTTATAGTTTTTTAAATCATTCAGATTATTTTTTAATAGGCAAGTTTTACATATTTGGGGATATCTGTGTGTGTGCCTGTGTTAACAGACATAAACTTAGAGACAGTTATAGATATATTAAAAGAAAAGGTTTTATTTAAATCATTTTATAATTTTTTTATTATAAAAAGTTATATTGTCTAAAAACAGTTATATTATTTAGGATAAATTTATCTTTTGTCTGAAAGAGTTACAGAGTTTCACTTGACCTTTCAGACTAATGTCAAAGATTAATGAGGAGGAGATCAAATGGTCAAGGTTGACATAGTCAGAGGGCATGTGGAAGGATAAAGACAAAGAATTATTAATTGGTCTTAAATTACCAAAAAAGCTAGATCATTTTGGATTTCTTACTAAACAATAAATTTTAAAAATTGTCAATTTTTGAGAAGATTATAAGCAGATGTCTTAATTAATGGAAACCATTGTTTTGGTCACAAAAATGTGTGTGTGATGTCATCAGACAAAGCACACATATAGGAGACCAAGAAAAAAGGCAAGGGGGAGAAAAAAACTAGATTGCTTTACAGAAACCACACATTGTTTTAAAAGTTTGTACATCAATATGGTTGGGTAGAAAATATTTTGTTTGACTTCCTACCATCCCAAGAAAATTATGCACATTAGAAGAATTTAAATCTAAAGTATATAAAACATCTTATAACTTATTGCTAAATATAAAAGAAGAAACTTATTGCCTCACTTCGGCAGCTACAAAATAAAATGCTGAAATTTGTGAAACTATGCTATTTCATTTATGTCATTTGCTGAGTTTAAATCAAAGCACAAAGCAAAATGCTATAATATATGGAAAACATAAATATATATGGTCTATTAAAAGTAATTATACCCAGAAGAAACCATTCCAGTGCTAAATGGTCTTTAGAGAAGCAAGTTACTTCATCATCATACAAGCCCAAGCCACAAATAAGACTGTTTCAGTAAACTGCTGTAATTGGTGAATCTACCCATGTCACATATTGGTGTGTGGCTGATTTCAAATTTTCAACCTTAAATAGGCTGACTTTAAAATCATTGGACTCCTTGAAACTATCTGTACCTCATATGAAAAAGAAGAACTGATAATATCAATTTTAATTATAGTTTTTATCAGTGACTATTAACAAATCTTTTTAATAATAAATCCATTTATCTCTCTCTTTAAATCTTAAAATGAGAATCAAGTAGAGAAGATTTTTAATAATAATAAATATTGCTCTATTGATGCATTAAGTATTCTTAGACTATTACATGTAACCATTTGTTTGTGTATTTTATTTTTATAAAATGTGTTTATTGTGTATTGATTCAATATGTTGATTTATATTGCATGTCAAAAGGATTTAATAGGTTTTTATTCATAATGGGAATTGACACATATACACACACTTAGTAATATAATTATGCTTACATGTATATTTGTTGAGCATGAATCCTAAAAAGTGGTATAAATTTAGCATTGGGAGAGATGGATTTTTAATGTAATTTATGATCTGGATTGGTGAAAAGTCAGATAGGTAATTTGAAGCTGATTTCTGTAAATGCTTTTATCTCTATGATCTGATTAACCTTTCTCTACTCATTTCTCTTTTTAATATTATGTTTAAATTTATAAATATAAAATATATGTTATATGCAATAGGTGAGTATGTGCCTGCATAGAGTGTTTATTTTTTATAAAAATGTTTCTAGGGTATGAATTTTTTTATTTACCCACTAGAGAAATTAATGCACACACATCACACTGTATGATATGAACATGGAGTTTACATTTCATTAAAGGAAAGGGGGGAGATCTTTGGTATTATTATTATTACTATTTAAATATAAACAATTTATCATTATTAATTATAATAACTGAAACACAGGCTTATTATACCTGTGTCTATATATGTAATATATAGGGTATTATTTATCTTTTCAGCATATATGTGCTTGAGTGTATCAGTGTTATTAGATAGAGTGGATAGTGGTGGGTCATGTGAAAGTCTGTGCTCATATACCCTATATATTATTAATTATGTAAATTTTCTATCTGCATTATTAATGATTGATCACTAATAAATGTTAATCTGTTTTTATTAAAAGAGGTGTATATCTTTCTTAAGAGCTAATCATTGTCTTGTGAGATTAGTTATGACCATCATCATCCCTGATGAATATTAATCATTAAGTCATAATTTAAATATAATATTTTAGGTAAATAGTTGTAGGTTGATAAAAGATGATATTTATATTGGGAGTTACCTATAAAGCTGTGGCTAGAAGTATCATTATCATCATCATCATCTTATTAACCATTAGTCTAAATAAATGTGTTTAATGACCATATGAATAGTGGTTTTTATTTTATTTGTTATTTGGGAGCCATCATAAGATATGACTACTATTGAAGATCATAAAATGCCATTCAAGGTTTAGTGAATTGCCACCGATAAACATATAGTGTTTAATATGAGCTAGTAAGACTTACGAGAATGTTAAAAATACATTTATGATATGAAAATATTTTATAATAATTTTTGTCTGATAATTTTATTTGCATAACTAAAGAATGTTTTGTTTTCCTTAATGTTAGTGCAAATGTGATATGGTTCTAAAATATAAAATCCTTCATCCTGTTTTAAATAAAGTATCAAAAGAGTTCAAACCAGGTACATCTATAACTAGGTATATAATATAAGTTTATCTAGATGTATATAGCCAAGTGGTGCACAGATATACCATAAACACACTAAAACCTATATAAAACTGCTTAAAGGCATAGTAGCCATTAATACTAGCTCATAATGCTCATTTCCCCCCAAGCCATTTATTATTTCATTATTTTATTAGTTACAATATATATGTGTGGATGATGATTTGGACCAACTGATGGAGGCTGGTTAAGCACAAAATATCTATATTGTAGATTATTTATCTTATTCACATGTGTGTGGTCATGTGTATTTGTTATATAAGATGAAGAGGATAGCTGAAGGAAGCTTAAAAGTAAAGTTCTCTTTAATTTTCCCATCTCTGTATTTTATTTCCCCATCTATCATTTTTTCCCCCACTCCCCTTTCCTCAAAACTCAATAAGAAATTGAAAATAGAAATAAAAGTTTGCAAAAGGAAAACAAAAGATCTGTAAAAGAAAACTACAAGCCACACACATTGACTTTATGAATTAAGTTATAGTTGTCTTAAAACATTAATTCACCATTTTTTCAAAGAAATCCTCAATTAATCATCCCAATGTTCTTTTACAGTGTCAAAGCAGTGTTTATGTAACAAATTAAAGAATTAAAAAGGAAATCAAATGTAAACAGCTAACTAGATTGGTATTCATTTATTAATTATTGATCATAAATTTCAAATTACATAGTGTACTGATTTTTCCTTATTTTATTTAGTTACTTTAAAATAATAATGTTTTTATATAATTTAAAGTTTAAAATATTATGTGTGGCTAACATGCTAATAAAAACAAAAGAAAAACATATTAAATGAAATTCACAAAATTATAAATTTAAAATTCAGGAAATGATTTATTTTTCTATTCTGCAAAATATGTTGATATTTCATATTGGGAAACGTTTTTGCTTGTTTAGTTAAAAAAATAAAAGCAGATGTATCTAATCTGTGCATTAAGATTAATATTGTCATATTTACCCATATTTGCAGCATAGAATTCCTATTACTAAGCAAACACCAACAACTGCTACAATTATTCCAAGTAATATTATTAACATTTCAAATTGAGAGTAAAACCACTCTGTAACAGCCAAAAAAAGTATCTAAAATAGAAATGCATGTGTATATAATATTATATTATTTAATTTTGGTTTAAACTACATTAATTATACATAAGTAATATATATTAAGGTTATAATCCTAAGATTATGCACCTAAAAATGTGGCATTATGAACCTCTACAAATCTAAACACAAGATTAACGACTTTAAAAGACAAGAGCGGCCACTCTTATCTTCGACCTAATTTCTAAATATATAGATGAATCTAAAACATTTTGAATTATATATAATAAATTTTGTATATATATGTTAAGATGCTTTACAAAGTATATAGTTATTCTTTTTTTAATATTTTTGGTTTTCTCTTGAGCTTAATATATTTTCAGTGCTGTCCAACATAACGATAGTTATTTTATTTCATTCTGTATGCTACTTTGTAATGGCTGACACAAATATGTAAATGATCTAATTTACATATTCCAGTAGTTTGATAACTGGAAAATATTAGTTCTTTTATATATCACATTGTTATTATTTGTGACATACCAAGTCTACTTTCTCTTTCTCTTTATATCATCCCACTCTATATATATCAGTTTGACATTTTGTTATTCAAATAAGTGTCCCATTCTTTTTTATAATCTAGAAACACAGATATACTGAGTTTTCTTTAGTGTTTTTGTATAGGTACTTATGTTATTCTTGTGGTGATATTGGTTTGAGATTCTGTAGTATGCCATTATGTGAGAATTATTCTTTTTCCATTTCATCTTTGGCATTGTTGATCAGTTTGTTGAGACTGATTGGTGTTTTATAAACTATATTGTAACTTTGTTTGCAAATGGTTTCTCAAAGAGTGATAAACAATACCAAAGATAAAATATAAAAAGAAAAATTCCCATCAGTAGTATCCTAACATCAATGTAACAGCCTGAGATACACAGTGATATACTATAGGAAAATTTTAACCAACATCACTATAAGAATAATGTAAGTACCTATACAAAAGAGCTAAAGAAAACCCAAAATATATGTCATGTTCTTAGATCATAAGAAAGAATGTGGCATAGTTTTATTCACAGAATATCTAATTGGTATGTAAAGAGTGGGAAGGTAGAAATAGAAAGATAAAAGAGGCTTGATACATTACAAATAATAGCAATGTAATAAGCAAAAGAATTCCTGGAATATATATATCAATCAGCCCAGTTCCATATTAATAGCAGCAACTATAAAATAGCATGACAAATGAAGTAAAATAGCTAGGATAATAATGAAGAACACTGGAAATATATTAAACTGAAGGGAAAATCAAAAACATTGAATAAAAAATAATTATACATTGTGAAAAGCATATCAACATATCTATGCAAAATTTATTATATTATTTACTAAATAAAATATTACAAAAGTAACTTTTTTACTTGTATTTATATAATCTTTAAAAGTTTGTTTAAAAAATGGAAGACTCAAAAGCTTAAAAATTCTGAATCAGTCCTTATTAAGAAACATAAACCAAAATGAAAAAAAAAATCAATTTGTGTATTATGCTTAATTTTTCTAATCAAAATTGATACACTCTTAATAGTATATAGCATTGCATAGTATACCTGCTTGAGGGATATCTGCCCCAGAGATCAAAAGAGATGCATCACCCGAGGTTTCTTATTTATATAAGTTATACATTGAAACTTTTACATATGTAATCATCAATTAATGTAATTACACTATCTTATAAGTCTAGCAACCAATTAAGCAATAGGCATTTCTTTTATTTGTTCTAACTTTAATACTAATAAAGTATGTATCATATATATTTATTGCATTGAGTGTATTGTTTGCTACAGGGAAGTCATAGTTTTAAGAGTCTCTACTTCTCCCTGATCACCGCCCCTAATTAAAATAAAGTAGTATGTAGATTGGAGTGAGTTGTGGTGCTTTAAATCATCCTGATGGTGATTTTGCTGTTGTCCACTCATTCAGGCCATTACAATAGCTAGTAGCAAGTCATAAAAATTTATACTTAAGAAAATAATATACTTTGTAAATTTTATAGGCTTGGTAGTAAAAGTAATGGCAAGTGGAATATATTGATACACACTCTGAAATAAATATTATATATGTTATTATTACAAAAAAACTTTTTATTAAATAACTATCAGTTATAATTCTATGTAAAAGGAATACAAAAGATTTGAAACAAAGCAGGCTTGTTAAATTTATTAATTGAACAAGAAAGTTGACAAGTTTTAATATATATATATATATATATATATATATATATATATATATATATATATATATATATATATATATATATATATATATATATATATATATTATCAATAAACATGGTATAGGGGTTGAGTGAAATAGTTAACATGAGTTTGGGAGATGGGTGATTGCAGGGGTGAGCAATATATTTATTTATAAATGTTTTTTTAATAAAAACAAATGAGTATCTATAAAAGAGTCTATAATATTTATTTGATATAGAAAATATTTTGCTAGCAGAGAGATCTGAGTATAAACTGTTTTCTGTGATAACTGGGAACATTATCAGCAGACTGCATATCATTTACCCCAACCTCCTTTGTGAAATCCATTATACAATTATAATTGCAAAATGGAAGAATTTGTTAATGTTATTAATTAAAAAAATACACAATTCTTGTAATTCAAACTTAACCCATGGTTGGTTAGACTTTCAGTGGTTCATCTCTCTCACAACACGCTGCTCCATCAAGTTACAAAATTCAACCCTAACCCGAAGATACTGCTCTAGGATAAAAGAAATTAGATTTGCATTTTGAAGACATGTCTTTATCTAATTTATAAATTAGAAACATCTTTGCCATCTTCTTCCAAGATTATACTTATTATCAAATTTACAAGAAAGAAGAGGAGAACATACATACTAATGCCAGCCACATAAATGACCAAAACAAGGAGTCATAAACAAATTTATGAGTTGGCCAGCCAAATAAAGAAATACCCAGAACTATGTCATGGAATAAAATTAAACTACTTCAGTTGACAACCAAATATAAGATTAATCAATTAATTTGTACATTTGATAGCCAAGGCAATAAAATTGTGTACACAAGATTTGATAGACTTTCATGGGCAGCCAAATAAGAGCAGACTCAGGAGTAATAAAATATTGTTTATATATATATGCTTTTTTGCTGGTTTGAACTAGGAAACTAAAGATGAACAGATTGGGTTATTTATCAACAGATAAAAAGTAATACCCTTCTTTTTAATATATACATCACAGTATTAACTAAAACACCTATTTTGTTATTTATTAATTAGAATTTAATTCTAATCCTGTCATTCTGAAATATATGTTTGATTTTTTAGAGTAATATTTTTTATTATTATTATTTATTTTAATCGATTATGAAATTATTTTCTTAGTTCTATTATTATTTATTTATCATTAAGACATCAGTAAGGTGCATGAAATAAATAAAATATCGTTAGTTTAAAGAGTACAGGAAGTTATTAAAAGACTATTACCCAGAAAGAGTAATCGCTGCGCTTTTAGTAAGTGATCTCTGCCATTTTGAATATATTTTTTTTTGATTTATTAAATAGGCTCTAAAAAATAGCATTAAATAGTGTTTTTGATTTTTTTAATTATCACTGAAAATTGTTTTGTTTTTAGTGTTAAAAGTCAGGATTTTTTTTAATGTAGTGCACTTCATGTGAATACTTTGCCTTAGGCATTTTAATTTTTGATTTATTTCATAGGCTTTTAAAAATAGCATTTGTGATTTCTTTTTTTAAATTGGTTCTAAATTTTGTATGTCTTGGCTTTTTTTTTATTATGTGATTTCAGATCTATTTTGTAAAGTTTTGCTTGACCAGATTTCTATATGTGTTGCCTTTAATTGATATTATAGTCACATGACCTGAGTTCTAAATTTTTTACATTTTGGCTTTTTTTATTATTATGCGATCTCAGATCTATTTTGTAAAGTTTTGCTTGACCAGATTTCTATGCATGTTGCTTTTAATTGATATTATAGTTATGTGACCCGAGCTGTAAATATTTTATGGGTTTTTTTTTTTTCAAATTAGTCACGTGACCCAAATTCTAAATTTTTTGTGTTTTCATGTACTTTTTTTATTATTTAGATGCATCAGATGACATTTATGGTCATTTTTAGAATTCAAAATGGTGGAAATCGTATACTAAAAGAGCACCAAAGAATCTTCAATAATTTATTGATGGTTATATTCTCCACTATGGGAGAGTCCATTATAAGAAGTAATGCATCAATGCATTATGTTCTTGTTACTGCATCAATAAAATTGTTGTCGAATTTTGACTGCTAGCCTTTGTTCACTTTTCATTTGTGAATTTCACGAATTTTATCAGAGGTTTAAACTAACTGCTGCAATACCACAATTAAGGTAAATATACTGCAAGCTATAGTTCAATGCTGATGGAATAACAACCAATTATATATGGGTTTAAACCTGAATTACTAGTGGCACTGTAGGGGCTTGGATAGTGGTAACAACTCTTAACAAGTAAATGCTCCAGTGAACTTAGTTTCATAAAATATCTCAATAGATATAATGTGAACAATATGAATGTATTAAGGGAAAATATATGATGAGCAGCATATATTACTATGGTGAACTAACATTAACAGCAATAGACTTATAAACTGGTAATGCTCAACAGTGTGCTCACCATCAATCTGTGATTGGGTCAATATAGAATAAATTCTGTACATTTGGCAACTAAAGTATACATTAACACTTATTTAATTATATATATATTGTTATATATAGAGCTCGCAAAATAAGCTCTTAACAAGCTTTGATAATATATAGCATTTATAAATACGAGCTTTATTAAATTAAGTCATGTGACATCTGACTTTATTTTTTATTATTATATATTGTTAATAAAAAAAAGGAAAAAAATATAAGAATAAATGATGTAGATAAAACTTATTTAACCATTTCTTAGTTAAATAATATGCATTAAATACTAAAATATTGCTTTACAAGTATATAAAACAAAAGATCACATGAAACTAGTCTGTGGACATTGGATGAGTAGGCACTAGATGGAGATTTTATGCACAAGCCTTTTGGCATCTATTCATTGCTCTAGCTTGCAGTAAGTAGCAATACGTATAGCAAGTTTTGCCTGTTTTAAAACAAAGGATTGAAGTTTTTTAAATTCAATGAAAGGTGGAATATTTGTTATTAGAAGCATATTATATTTTTTATTCTCCTTTTTATAAGCTTTTAGTTGTTTGCATTAAGAGTATTAAAATTCAATTTTTGTAATCTTTCTATTATTTGCTTGATTGGATATGTAAGAGACGAGAAAATGCTTTTGAAGACAAAATATTTTATATATACTGCATAACAGAAGTCTATCACTGAATAAAATATATAAATTGTTAAATCATGCAATAATAATACAATATTCATATTAGGTAATTAATTAAAACTATATATTAATGACTAATTTCTTTCTTATCTTCATGATGGAGCAAATATCTTATTTTTAAAGTGGATTAGAATAATTTGTATAGAAATTTTGTCTAATGTGAAGATGAAATTATCAAATGGTCCAAAAATATTGCTTATGTTAAATGGAGAAAGCTTTGGAATCCATGCAGATAACCTAAAAAATTACAAGCTCTTAGTTAATTCTTGAATGATTTAAAATAGTTATTATATTCTACCTTCAGTCAATATAAAATGCTAGTAAGTATAGATGGTAAACATTGTATAGCACAAAGGTTGAATTTATTGAATAAATTAGAGTAATTTGAATGTAGTAATTAGATAACTTGGTGAATTAGTGACATTGAATTTAAACCAAGTCTGCTTATTTATGACAAATTTTGGTCTATGGCTATAATTATTATAAACTAAGAATGATAAATAAGACTGTGAAAATTTTGTGAATTACATTTTTCTGACTTATTTAGAATATCATCATCATAAGATCCTAGAGATTCTTGAGAAAATCAATTTCTTTGTTGAATTATGTGACCAATCTTTGTAAAGAAGTTTGTGACTTTAACAATCCATCTTCCTTAGAAAAATATGAATGATATACTATAACGATATGGGTTTCATGGTATACAACAACATAGTAGTGTGTTTGCACACATATATATATATATATATATATATATATAAAGTTAAAAGGAAATGTAAAAATAAACAGTCAAATTTTTGTTGATATTTTTTAGAAATACACTGGAATAATAAGAAATTAAATAATTTTGAATTTAAAATAGAATTTTATTATGAAATAAACAGCTAGAAAAAGTTCTAATTAACATTTTTATTGAATTTTGATTTTGAAATTCAAACAAGCATGTTTTATGTTAAAATTGATCTAGTGATAATTGTAAAAACCCACTATCAATTTTAGAAATCTTTTTTTAAGTTAAAATTCGTAAAACATTTTTGGAAAATGTCTACTATCTATTTTAGAAATTTTTTTTGTAAGTAAAGCTTGTAGATTATACTGATAAAATTTTAAGTTGCTTTTGGAAAGATTAAAGTGTATTGAAAAGATAGAGATTGAAAAAGAACCATTAATATTTTTGAGTTGATGAATATTTTCCTTCCCACTCAAGCTATAAAAAGGGTTGATAAAAAAGATTAGAGGAAGTTTGTTGGTTTCCAGAGTTATACAAAAAATGACCATGAAGAAATAGCTGAAGGCAAGACAGAAGACAAGTCATCCAGCTGCATAATTCGTTACAGCAATGTTTTAATTCACATGGAGTAAAAGGGTCATCTTCCAGTGTGTCATAAACCTAATGTGGGCAAAACAGCTAACTTGCCAGAAGTCTATCCAATCCTATATGGAACTGATTGAATTCCATCAGTTACCTGAATTATACCTTTTCTGATTTTGACTATAAGCCAATCTCACCAAGAGAATATCTCAGCTCGTGAAAAAATTAGTTATACATATGCTGCTCTATGTGCAAAGAACTACAGATAAACATACCACATAGTTATATAAAGTGCAGCTGATGAGTTGTTTTAAGTAATTTCTTAAAATTTAAATGACATTTTGAAAGTACCAGCAAATAATTTTTGCTTGAGTCAAATGTATATAAGAAAGAATTAATTCATAGACACATTTTTTTTTTCTTTCGAGAAATTGTTTAAAATAATTCCTTTAAAATGACATTGTTAAAATCAACATATATAGAGAGAATGATATCATTTAAAATAATTTATTTAAAGAAAATGACATTTAAATCTATATATTTTAAAAGAAAAACAAGTAAAAATTTGCTTGAATGAAATGATTGATTGACAGATGATTTTATTTTGAAAAAAGGAAAAGATAAATCTTTTTAGATTAAAAAAGAAAACTTTTACTGGCCATAAAAAAGAAACTAATTAATAATTTTAATTCATATCATCTATATTTCAAATAGACACATGTTATACATGTGCAGTTATATGAAAATACATTTTTAATAATTTTGATAAATTAAAATGTCATGGTATGAACATCAGTGCGCACACACATTTTTATGTGCACACACAAATGTTGAATCTATCATTAATTATGTATTATATGAAAGAAACTGAATTTCATTTATGTCATGTGCCTGTGCAATGATATATATGTATTTTATGTAAACCTAGTATAAAGTATCTGCATCATTAAAATGTGGTAACTTAAATTTTTATATTATTTTATATGATGATTGAAATATATTCATCAATTTTATTGCATGTCTGTATGCATATACCAATGTGTATCAGATAGACATGTATAGGTAAATTTTATTCATTTATTTTACTTTTATATGATGATCCAAATACATCCATAAATTATACATGTCTGGGTGTCGATATATAGGTGTTTTATATTGGAAAAACTTGAATTTTGTTTTTATGTTAATCAACATCAGAAGCCTTAATTCATATGTATATAGCCATATTTTGCAAACCTTAATGCCATTTTTTATTATTATTAATAAACCTATATTTTATTGTTAAAATTATTCCAGTGATTTAATTTTAAATATTTTTTGGATATTAGGTATTGCATCATCTCTTGTTCACAATAAGTTATAGAGCTTGTGTTCTCTGAGTTAGATTTGTGCATAATTGTCTATTATATGAAAGGGGACGGATATTAGGATATGGGCATACATTTGACCATAATACTGGATTGGCACGAAGAGTATATTCTTTTAAGTTC
This sequence comes from Epiperipatus broadwayi, assembly GCA_028023455.1. Lineage (NCBI taxonomy): Eukaryota > Metazoa > Onychophora > Udeonychophora > Euonychophora > Peripatidae > Epiperipatus > Epiperipatus broadwayi. The sequence continues at coordinate 180,303 of JAQFVV010012586.1, forward strand.
ATGCACTATATTTTTATTTAGTTTAGTATTTATCAGAATTTAAGTTTATAGTGGGCCAGTACACTAATGTAATAAATGGCCAGAGCACTAATGATGATCAGCATGTTTTAATATCCCAGCATTATTGTCTTTATGGTTATATATTAGCACTTAAGTTTGTGCATTCAAATTCAAGTTTAAATAATTGCCCTAAACTGGTAATGGTTAAATAGTTAGCATGGTCTCTGGTAGACCCATTTGAAATCCAATCACCAGATTGACTTTTGATTTATTTTGATTGTTGATCAGGCATAATGATGAATGACTTATACTTATTTTAAAGCTAAGAACTTATAGTTAACTATGTTTATATTTAGAGTAGTTAGTTGCTGATCTCTTAGAGTGTTCCCTTATGCTCAATATTGAATATTTTATACTAAATAACTTATGGCTAAATTTCTGTATTTGAAATATTTTGTTGACTTGGTGATGATTTCCATCACCATATCTTCACCCCTAATGATTCCACCTCATTATAATACATTATCATGTATGTCAAAAGGTATAGATAGATTGGTCAAAGTCTTCACAGTGACAATAGAATTTTTTATGAACAGTTGTATGAATTTTAATTGTCATGTGGAATATCATACAAAAGATTATCTGAAAATAATTTGGATAGGGTAATTTTCAACTTTAATGACAAAATCACTGATGATATTTACCAACTTCATCATTTTGTTTGAGCATATAAATATATACTTGAATTATTATAGATGTGCTATCATCTAGAATTAGAATATATGCCATGATTTATCAATTCTATTGCTAAGCAGAAGTATAGATTTAAGAGAATATTTTAATTGAAATCCATAAAATTATTGTACTAAGAGAGACAATGATTCTTAACAATTAATGTGTTTTGTTTGATTTATATATCATATTGCTTCGAATATAAACCTTTTTTTAAATTCGATACACAGTGCATCTTAAATTCAAAATGAAGATTTTTAACATTGTATTTCTGTCTATGTCATATTTCCCAATGATTATGTGTTTGCTTTATGTTATACATGTGCATAGCATTACAATCATTGATATCCCTGTGTAGAATAGCATGTTAAATTTTTTTTAATAAAAAAAAGTTAACTTTAAATGTCAATATTTTTTTGATTATTAATTTTATAACAGATTTTAAATTTCTCTCAAACCAATACTTTTAAATGTTATTTTGCCAATTTTACATTTATTTTATCAAGAAAACTAGTAAATCAATAATATTTAAATTTAATCTTATAACAATGAGATAAGAACCTGCTTCCAAGATGCTGATTGGTTGTTTCTTGTTTTCTACACAAGACAGTGCCTGTCAATGATTATGAAAATTCTGATTTTTTTGTTTTGATTTTCAAAGTAAAAATATATGTTGTAGAACCTTTTATTTTATACATTTATTTTTTTTTTTACAAAATGTTTGTATACTATTAATTATTTTAGAAGAATGATTCAGATTTTAATAGAAAATATGAGTATTTACTTTTTCCACAAAAACAAGAAAAATAATTCTGTTATTTTGATGATTTTACAGATATTTTATTGTTGTTTTTTTCTTTTTGATTTTCAAAGTAAAAATGTATGTCTTAGAACCTTTTTTATATGTTTATTATTTTTTCCACAAAATATTTGTGAAATGTTAACTATTTTAGAAAAATGATACAGATTTTAATAGAAAATATTTACTTTGAAAGCAAATTGACAAATCATTATAATGTTCAACTGCACTCTATAATTAGATAACAAATATATGTTTATGTTTGCCACTATAGTTTATTTTCATCATTTATAAACATATTTTTTTTTTTAAAAAAAATGTTTGTTTACTTTAATAATCTGACAAATTATCAATTTGCATTTTAAAAAACATTTTTAATCAAAAGAAAAAAGATTTTCCAATAGCATTAAAGTTTATGACATTAAAAAAAACATTATTTACTCTAAAAACATACTTTGTAAAGCAAACAATATATTGTACCATCTACAAATAGATGGTCCAAAGATATTGACATTTAAAATATTTAAAAGCTAAACAAGAAAAAGTAAATTTAAAGATCTTTTAAATTGATGCATTTAAAATTTTTTTTTAGTTTGTGTAATTTTTTTTTTTAAAAACGTACAATGAAAGTTAAATTTTTTGTTGATATGTAATTACAAATAAAAGTTAAAATTGGAAAGAATAAAAGACACACAGATTACTAATCCAAACAAGTAAAAAGAAAAATTCCGAAGTAAAAGATTACAATCATTAAAACTTTTTTTGGAAGCTAATTAAAGATGGCAGAATTATGCTAAAACAAAAAAAAAGGGATGTTGTAACTTAAATTTAAGAAAGAGTGCACAAGATTATTATCTTTTATGCTGATAAAAGGACAAAAGAAAATAGATGTGCAGAGAAGTCTAAAAATGGATCACGACTATAAAAGGTCAGAAAAACTTAAAACTGGGTCTTTGTCTTTTCCTTAACTAGCAGCTTCTATTAGGTCCAGGATAGAGAAAATATCCTATTCTGGACTATTCATATGCAGGACTACTATACTCATGTGCTGAAGTGGATCGTCATGCAAAGTGGAACTGATGCATTTATAGATATCTTTCATCATATAGATCACTCAGAAAAAAATGTCGAGTTTAGCCATTAGGATAGGCCAAGAATTTACAAAAATGTCAACAGAGGAAAACTAGTTAACTTCCATGAGCTCTTCAAAACACTTACTACAAAACTTACCGATAAGATTATTATTCATATCCCAATTATGACTAAATTAAGTATGTGGAAATAATCCTTCCTATAAGCTTATAATATTACTACTAGTAGAGACAATTGCAGAATTATCATTCAAAGAACTTCCTGGAAGAAACTTAAGTGAACTTTAATTATTAAACTGTTTTAGTTAGTTGATTTAATGTCTGGATTAGCATGCTTGTATTCTTTCCAATTAATTAGTAATGTGTTTTTAATATTTTATTTTGTTAGAATAAAAATATTTATTTCAAATATCAATTATTCATTGTGCATTATTAATTATAGTTATTACATTTATTAATGTTAGTTTATTAGGATTCGAGTGTATAATTTATCTTTGCCAATATTTGATGACTAAGCTCCGGGAATAATATTCTCTAAAAAATAAAGAAAGTTAATCATAATCCCATCGGTTAACTTATTTTCTTTTTCATTTACCACGTGCGATGTGATGGCTTTCAACAGATTCTTACATGAATCCTGGTGCCCTTATAAAAATAAATAAAAAGCTGATTCCACATTAGTGAAAGTCAAAATAACTGGTAGGCCAGTTAATCAGGAATTATAGCTATGTTTTATAAAAATATGAATAAAATATTTATATTTTCTGTATTCATAGCTTGATTAACTTTCACTAAATTTATGGTGAGTAAAAGAAGGCTTACCAGAATCTATCAAAACGTGAAAAACGCTACAATAAATATAATAAAAATACAAATATTAATTGAATGTATTTGTTTGTATTATTGACTTTCATCACAGCAGGTCTCTGCTGATGTCATATTTCCCATAGTATTACAGTCGTTAATATCTGCTGTGTAGAATCACATGGCAATTTTAATTTCAAGTGGGTTTTGCAGTCTTGGAAAGATATCATTAAAGAAATTATATAAAAAAATATTTTTTAAAATATTGCATTGCTAACAATTTAAATGACACTGAAGATGATGTACCCTGGTGGAATAGTGAAGATGAAAATTTAAGTTCCAAAAGTCAAAATGTAGAAAGTTTGTCTGAAGAAGAATTGCAATAAATTAGGTGGTCTTATTTTTCAATAAAATCACTTAAAAACTTTTTTAAAAAAATTTACTAAGCTTAAAATCTTGTTGCATCTTAAATGGGGGGGGGGGGTCTTATATTCAAAATAGTATGGCATTTAAGCAAAGCAGATTTGGCAATCATTGGGTTAAAAAGAAACGGAATTAAAAGTTGATCAAAAATATGCATTAACTTTTCAAAAATTTGAAATAAAAATCTTTATTTGGATTTTTAACTGAGGCTATATTATTTTAAAAATTATTATTAAATGAAGTAATGAACATTATGTATTAAGGGAGTGATTTTGCCATTATTAGAATACACATATTTGTAGAATATTCAAAAATAAATTTTAAGTAAAAGTTATCTCTACTTATAGAGTCTGATTCTATTTAACTACTTTAAAGGTTACTTGAGTAAGGATTAATCTATCATTTTTGATGCTGAGCAAGTGTCATATATTCCCTAAAGTAATAAACACTTTGATTATATTTGTAATAAAAAGATTTGTTATTTATTTTTAGGTGTAACAAATTGAATCCCTTTAAAATATGGTTTAGTTGATGCAATTCACCAGTCTAAATGTGATTTACAGTTTTTGAAGCACTTCTAAAATGCTTACAAAGTTATTTGTTTAATGTTTTTCTGAAGGTTTGTGATGATGGTGTTCTAGCTGTATTTTTATATTGGACTATTTCCATCATCTAATATGTGTGTTGAATGTCTTTAGAAAAGTTTAATTTTTAGTTAAATATTCCAAATGCATTCAACTGTTAGTAATATCACATTAAACAGGTTAGTATATGCACCAACTGTTAGTAATATCACAGCAAACAAATGTTAATAATATCACAGCAAACAGGTTAGTATATGCACTAACTGTTGGTAATATCACAGCAAACAGGTTAGTATATGCACAATGTTTCGAGAGGTATTTTTCTCCCCTCTTCTTCAGGTGTTGCTGCGCCTGACCAGTGACAGTACTAGCATGGGATTCGAACCTGGGTCCTTAGATTCTTGATTATTGAAATTTAAGGTAGCACTCTAACCAACTGAGCCATCCTGCCAAAGGCAACAGTATGTAGTAATTTCATATACTTATCTATGAGGTTCCTCCTGATTTCTCCACTTTTTCCTAAGAGCAAAGTTGATTAGTGGTTTCCATACATTATGTATAGCCACACTAGGTTGGCTTATGGGATTTTTTGCCATTGTCATGTGAGCAGCTTCTTTAAATTTTCTTCTTTGTACCTTTTCTTCTCTATCCAATATTTTTGTATTTTCCCAATTGAACATATGTTCATTGGCACATACATGGTCTGCTACCTTAGACACATCTTTTTTCTCTCTTCTAATCATCAGTTTGTGTTTTTGCAGGTACTTTTCAATGGGATGACTGGTCTCACCAATATATGTTCCTCCACATTCACATGGTATTTCATAGATGCAGTTTTTTCTTTTCATCATTTCAAGTTTAGGCTTTGTAGATGTTAGAATTCCTCGTAGGGTGGTATGGCTCTGAAAAGCTGTTCTGATGTTATACTGATTGCAGATTTTCCTTAATTTGTCTGCTATTTTTGGAATGTATGGGTACACTACAGTACCAATAATTGTCTTTTCTCTTGATGGTTCTTTTTGTTGTCTATTTAACATTTTCTTAATAACAGCTGATGGATAACCATTTTTCATAAGAGTTTGTTTTATATAGATCTTTTCTTTTTCCAAATCATTGGTTTCTGAACAAACTTCTTTTGCTCTGTTCCATAGTGATAGTATAACTCCATGTTTTGTGTTTCTGGTGTGATTGGATGTATAGGCTAGGTATTTTCCTGTATGTGTAGGTTTTCGGTAAACTGTAGTTTTGATTTTGCCATGAAGGAGTCTTGTCACAAGAACATCTAAGAATGCCAATTTTTGTTCTTGTTCTGATTCTATTGTGAATTTAATTGAAGGGGATATGTTGTTGATGTGTTTCCAGAAAGTTTGTAGAAGTGCTTCACTGTGTGGCCATACAACAAATGTATCATCCACATAGCAGAAGCCAAACTTTAGGTGGATATGGAGTAGTTTTTATGGTTGTGGTTTCAAGTTCTTCCATGTAAATATTGCTAATCAGGGGAGACAATGGTGAGCCCATAGCCATTCCTTGATTTTGTTGGAAGAATTCTGTGTTATATTGAAAGTAGGTTGTTTTTATGCAGAATGTTAATAGTTCCATTATACTATCAATAGGAAGAGCTGTTCTGGTTTGTAAACTATTATCACCATTTAATCTTTTTCTTACAATAGACAATGCTTCTTCACATGGTACATTTGTGAATAAACTTTCCACATCAAAGCTTACCAGTAAGTCAGTTCTTTCAATTTTCATGTTCTTGATTAATTCTACAAAGTGTCTAGAATCCCTGACAAAGGACTGGGTCTTGTATGCCAAAGGACTTAGAACTTTGAGAAGAAATCTTGCCAAATTTTGGCAAGGTGAATCTCTAGAACTAACAATAGGTCTTAATGGAACATGATCCTTATGGATTTTAGGTAGACCATAAAGATGAGGAATTTTGCTGAAATATGATGTTATTTTACTTTTTTCTGAATCAGTGAAGTACTTGCGATGCTTTCTGAGTAATGCTTGTAACTTTGTTTCCGTACTTGGTATCGGATCTTTTGCCACTTTTCTATATTGGCCTGCTGTAAGGAGTTATTGTATTTTGTTGTCATAATCAGTTGTATCCATTACAACTGTTGCATTGCCTTTGTCAGCAGGGAGAATAATTATAGATTTATCTACTTTGAGAGATTTAATTGCTTTTCTCTCCCCATAGGATATGTTGGACTGCAATTTTTGTTGCTTGTCAAGTGTTCTTTTTATTCTCCAGTGTAATTCTGCTGCTTCTTCTAAAGGCAATTTTTGAGTGACTTCCTCAGTGGCTGCCATTATATCTAATAAGGAGATATTAGATGGTGTTACAGCAAAGTTTAATCCTCTTTCAAGAACAGAAATTTCAGTATCTGTTAGATGTTTAGAACTTAGATTTTTAACAGATGAAGCTGTTACATTGCTTGGTATATTATGATTTTTGATATGCCCATGTAGGTTAGCAAGTTTCTTCTTTTGACATTCTTTTATTTTTCCATGTAATATAGAATATGATTTTCTTACTGCTTGAAAAACTCTCATGTAGTCATCATCAGTAAGTTTATTTTTTAGAAGACATTCTACAGTAGTAAAATCATATTCTATATTACATGGAAAAATAAAAGAATGTCAAAAGAAAAAACTTGCTAACCTACATGGGCATATCAAAAATCATAATATACCAAGCAATGTAACAGCTTCATCTGTTAAAAATCTAAGTTCTAAACATCTAACAGATACTGAAATTTCTGTTCTTGAAAGAGGATTAAACTTTGCTGTAACACCATCTAATATCTCCTTATTATATATAATGGCAGCCACTGAGGAAGTCACTCAAAAATTGCCTTTAGAAGAAGCAGCAGAATTGCGCTGGAGAATAAAAAGAACACTTGACAAGCAACAAAAATTGCAGTCAAACATATCCTATGGGGAGAGGAAAGCAATTAAATCTCTCAAAGTAGATAAATCTATAATTATTCTCCCTGCTGACAAAGGCAATGCAACAGTTGTAATGGATACAACTGATTATGACAACAAAATACAAGAACTCCTCACAGCAGGCCAATATAGAAAAGTGGCAAAAAATCCGATACCAAGTAAGGAAACAAAGTTACAAGCATTACTCAGAAAGCATCGCAAGTACTTCACTGATTCAGAAAAAAGTAAAATAACATCATATTTCAGCAAAAATCCTCATCTTTATGGTCTACCTAAAATCCATAAAGATCATGTTCCATTAAGACCTATTGTTAGTTCTAGAGATTCACCTTGCCAAAATTTGTCAAGATTTCTTCTCAAAGTTCTAAGTCCTTTGGCATACAAGACCCAGTCCTTTGTCAGGGATTCTAGATACTTTGTAGAATTAATCAAGAACATGAAAATTGAAAGAACTAACTTACTGGTAAGCTTTGATGTGGAAAGTTTATTCACAAATGTACCATGTGAAGAAGCATTGTCTATTGTAAGAAAAAGATTAAATGATGATAATAGTTTACAAACCAGAACAGCTCTTCCTATTGATAGTATAATGGAACTATTAACATTCTGCATAAAAACAACCTACTTTCAATATAACACAGAATTCTTCCAACAAAATCAAGGAATGGCTATGGGCTCACCATTGTCTCCCTGATTAGCAATATTTACATGGAAGAACTTGAAACCACAGCCATAAAAACTACTCCATATCCACCTAAAGTTTGGCTTCGCTATGTGGATGATACATTTGTTGTATGGCCACATGGTGAAGCACTCCTACAAACTTTTTGGAAACACATCATCAACATATCCCCTTCAATTAAATTCACAATAGAATCAGAACAAGAACAAAAATTGGCATTCTTAGATGTTCTTGTGACAAGACTCCCTCATGGCAAAATCAAAACTACAGTTTACCAAAAACCTACACATACAGGAAAATACCTAGCCTATACATCCAATCACACCAGAAACACAAAACATGGAGTTATACTATCATTATGGAACAGAGCAAAAGAAGTTTGTTCAGAAACCAGTGATTTGGAAAAAGAAAAGATTTATATAGAACAAACTCTTATGAAAAATGGTTATCCATCAGCTGTTATTAAGAAAACATTAAATAGACAACAAAAAGAACCATCAAGAGAAAAGACAATTATTGGTACTGTAGTGTACCCATACATTCCAAAAATAGCAGACAAATTAAGGAAAATCTGCAATCAGTATAACATCAGAACAGCTTTCCAGAGCCATACCACACTATGAGGAATTCTAACATCTACAAAGCCTAAACTTGAAATGCTGAAAAGAAAAAACTGCATCTATGAAATACCATGTGAATGTGGAAAAACATATATTGGTGAGACCAGCCGTCCCATTGAAAAGCGCTTGCAAGAACATAAACTGATGATTAGAAGAGAGAAAACAGATGTGTCTAAGGTAGCAGACCATGTATGTTCCAATTGAACGTATGTTCAATTGGGAAAATACAAAAATATTGGATAAAGAAGAAAAGGTACAAAGAAGAAAATTTAAAGAAGCTGCTCACATGACAATGGCAAAAAATCCCATAAGCCAACCTAGTGTGACTATACATAATGTATGGAAACCACTAATCAACTTTGCTCTGAGGAAAAAGTGGAGAAATCAGGAGGAACCTCATAGATAAGTATATGAAATTACTACATACTGTTGCCTTTGGCAGGATGGCTCAGTTGGTTAGAGCGTTACCTTAAAGTTCAATAATCAAGAATCTAAGGACCCAGGTTTGAATCCCATGCTAGTACTGTCACTGGTCAGGCCAGCAACACCTGAAGAAGAGGGGAGAAAAATACCTCTCGAAACGTTGTGCGTATACTAACCTGTTTGCTGTGATATTATTAACAGTTAGTGCATATACTAACCTGTTTGCTGTGATATTATTAACATCTGTTTGCTGTGATATTACTAACAGTTGGTGCATATACTAACCTGTTTGCTGTGATATTACTAACAGTTGAATGCATTTGGAATATTTAACTAAAAATTAAACTTTTGTAAAGACCTTCAACACACATATTAGATGATGGAAATAGTCCAATATAAAAAAATACAGCTTATTTGTTTAATGTCTTTATTGTTTTTGTCACTTTTTCCAAGATATAAAATGTATTTCTTTGAGGCATTTTTTCATTCAGGACATAAAAAGAAATTACTCAGAGTGATATAAATCTGGTAATGAAACATGCGGTTTTGATTAAAAACTGCTTCACCCTCAAAGTATTGTGTTCTGGCATGATGTCATAGTAAAACATTACTTTCCACATTGTGATAACTTGGACTTTCATAAAAACATTACAGAACTTGTAGGTAAATTACCTGACCAGTTATGAATGAATTATCAAAATATGACATGATCACTATTTCATATGTTAACACAGAGCCTCCATAACTTCCTGCATCCATTGATTATGAAGGCTTGCACTTGGGGGACCTACTGTATAGAAAGTTTGGTACTCTTATTATGAATGAATTCTGATTGAACAATGTTGTTTGCATCCAAGTAAAAAATGAACATCATCTTAACATTGGAAATCACCCACTGCTCTTTTTGGGATGTGGAGAATTTGAAGACTTTCATCAGACACTTGTAAACTTGTATTTAACACAGAACAGCTTGCCTATAAGCTGTTTCAAACATTACAATGGGTTTTTTGCAATTTTTCCTAACAAAAAAAAATAATTTATTACATTGAATCCCCCACCAGAGAACAATTTTGGTTTCTAGCTCTCCCAATTGTATTATTTAATACATATAGATATTTATAAAGTTGCAATTAGTGTCTTATTCTTCTAAATAGCATAGCTGCCTTCCAAGCAGCTGGCCCGGGTTCATGTCCTGGTCAACACTTTTGACATATGAAAAAAAATCACTTTCTAGGAGAAGCCAAAGTTTATGGCGAAGCAAAAATGCCTTATTTTCTGAATAATTTTACTTATTTACCTATAGATTATTTTAAAAAACATCTTGACTATTAATGACATGTCATAGAAGAACTTACATAGATTCTACACAGAAAATAGGTTCACTGGTGATTTTACCAAGTTCTTCAATTCTGATGCTGTTCTTGGTCCAGATTTGTATGCATTCACATAATATAGAAGCTGTTAAATTATTTATGAAAAGATGAATGCAGCAAACAAGCCTAGTTTGTTCTGAATCTAATGTTATGATTTCAGATGGATCTAGGATGATAAATTCAGCTAGCTTTATGGGAAAAATGTATTGAAACTCATAAGAATTGCATTTTCTTATACATAATTCTTTGATTATAGAGCATTAGTTTAATATCCAAAAAGAATATCTTGCCATGCATCTAGTTTTAGATGATGAAATTATATCTTAAATTATTGGTAAATCCTTGCTCTTCTAAAGTGATATATATATATATATATGTATATATATATATATATATCACAGATATATATATATATAGGCGCATATATACACATTCTGTGAGGCAATTTGATTTCAGATCTCTAGTAGTGGAATATATAACAAGAAATCATTGCAAAAAAAAAGAGTGGGTTAGTTATATTTCTCATGATAATATTAAAATAAGTACCCAGATGTTTAGTAAGAATTTTTTTCTCTCTAAAATAGTATTTAATTGAGTTATGAGTAAAGGTAAAGGACAGGTAACAAAGTGGAAGAGAAAGATAATACAGTATGTAGAAGATTTGGATAAAGACTTTATGTCAGTATACTTATACTAAAGGTGGGATAATTGTATTAGGAGGATTGTTGAGTGTTATAGTGGCAAGGAATGGGACAGAAGAATAGATGCATTAATAAAAATAGGAGTTGGAGAGATAGCAAACTAGTATGAAGAATAAAAAGAGCTTAAATATATAGAATATTGGGAATAATAGCAAGAAAAGTAGTTTACTGTTTAAAGCTCCAACAGAATTGTTAGCAACAAGAGAATAAACACATAAATGGAGAAATGTGAGTGATTTAGTCTGCAAGTTATATAAATAAGGCATGGAAAATATTAAGCATCTATTAATTGAATGCTAAAGGGTATTTAGATATAAAGACCATAGAGTTGACAAAGGTTATGATGTGTAAATGGGATGGAGCAGGATAGAGAATATGGGAGAAACAGGGTGGAGTATGGAAAGGGGCGGTAAGATGACTAACAGGTTCTTCAGGGCATAATGGCCGAGAGATTCCTGACTCCGAAAAAGGAGAAGCCACAGTGCATCACATTTTATATGCCAGTGCTAAGGAAGCTGTCTAATATTTTTACATCACAATCCCAAATAATGTCTTCCAGTTTTCTAAAAAGGTCATTCCTAGAAAATAGTTTGTCTAATCTTAAATAAATAAAAATAGATTACAATCTAAGATTACCCTTAAATAGCATGGAATTTTAAATAATTACAGTAGCCGAATAAGAAATACACAATATTTTACATAAGAATAAAAAATATTGAATAAATAGTATGAAAATAAATTATTAGTCCCCCCCCTCCCCATTTATTTAATTTAAAATTCCATTTTTCAGAAGAGCAACAAATACACCAAAAAGGTATGTATGCTGTTGTTTTCTACGGATGTTGAATTGTCACTAGTTACCCCCCCTCCCCAATATTTTAGCATCTCATTATTTTACACCACAATTTAATTAATAAACTTATAATGGTTTCTTTATATCATTAAATAAAAAAACTTTTAGTTTTATTATATGTAAATAATATTTACTTTTTAGTTTTAAATTTAAAACGATAAATAATATTAACTTACTTCATAAAATTTATGGAAATTATTATTGACCCAATATAACATAATTTAAAAAAAAAAATATCCAAAAACAACAGCGCAGTTATTAAAGTTTAAAGATTTCACATATTTTGGAACTAAAATTAACATTGCAAATACTATTGTTCTTAACACTTTTTTTTTTTTACTTTAAATAATTTTTTGTATTCTAGACAATGATTTGACTTTTATAATACAACAAAGAATTCTTAAATTTATTTACATATATATAGTGTTTGCCTTAAAGTAATTTTTTATTATTTTAAAGTATTTTTTTTTTATCTGTATACACATAATATTATTATATGTGTGTGAGCATGGAATGTAATAGTCATTAAAACTATAAAAGACCGTACATTATACCCGTGGAATTCTAAGGAAACGGAAACAGTAATCAATCCGTGTAAAAAAGGCCCTGTAAATAATCAGAAATGAAGACAATCGGAAATGTAAGTAGAGTATTCAAAGTAAGGCAATTGCTAAGTGCGTTATCAATTCTGGAAAGGAGATGAAAATCAAGATTTATCTATCATATAATATATCCAAGTTTGACCCTACAATTCCTCAAGCAATAGATGAAATGAGGTAAACGATACTAACTTAGAACAATTTAATTACTATTTAAAGGAGCAATCCTGGTAGATTTCCTAAATGTAAAATTGGTATCCATCAGAGGTAGTCGTTATGATAAATAATGCAATGACTAAAGTCATATAAATATCTTAAATGACAAAGCATGAGAAGAAGCATTGATATATTATTTATGGATGAAGAAACAAAAAATAAATAGTATGGTAGCTAAAGAAATTTTACTATTTATGGGATTTGATCATCTATAACTTTTAATTTATATAACTGTCATTGCTAGTCAACCTACTATTGATATAGAATAATCAAATGCCAAAAGACAATACTGTATATATATATTTCATATCTATTAGTAATGCTGAATTTGACAAATAGATCAAAAAGAGATTTTTATGAAGAACACAAAATGTTTGGGTTTTGTGTCATTCACTGACCTTCTCGCATTCAAAGTCACACAAAAGAACTTTTTCCAAATTCATGAAAATAGAAGACTGACATTTATGTTTTCTTGGCATGATTCTACCTCAATGTCTTCATGACTAACCATAAGTCTGAGAGCAATAACCGGCACAAATCTGGCAGTTGATACTACTAATGTTAGAACTGGATGCAATGGGTGGAAATCATTTAAAACTATTCTCATTCTTAGAAAATATTAAAGCATAATTATTAATATTAAACTATAATAAAAAGTCTTCCATTTTATTTTAGGAATAGTCATAAATAAATTCACATCCCATTTTATCATCTTAGTCTTAATCATGGACATATATTTAAAATCAACATTCCCAAAATATTTGGTTAAACCTAGATGCTCATTTTTTTTTTTTTGTTTTGTTACAATCTTGTTCCAAACATCAATGCTAAATATCAGATCAATTTTGGTTCTACAGTTTTCAAAGACCTCTGGACTAAAAAGAAACAGTTAAATTTTCAGCATATTTTGTATTTTTTTGTTTTTTTTTTGTTTTTTAGTTTAAAAAAGGGTGCTTCCTCATTAAGTCTAAAGCACTGAAAACAACTTCAAAATATAATTTTATGGGAAATGAATAAAAAAATTATTAAATGCAACAAAAATTAGTATGCCATTCATTGCTTTATACTCAGATAATTTAGTTTGAAAATTAAAGCTACTAATGTAAATCATACTCTTTATTGCTTTATTTAAAAACTTAATATTTATTTATGTCGGTACATAGAAGAATACCAAAAGTGAAGCAACATTATAAACCCTGGAATAGTTTTAGATTCATGAGCATATAAGAACTTCAAACATATAAAGATTTCAAGTGCCCAGGCCTGAGTGTGATACATGGATTTTAAACTCCAAAGTATGTTGCTTTATTACTGCATCAAACCAGGCAGAACAAACACTACTATGTTAAATATTAAAGTGAAAATTACTATAAACCCCTAGTGAACTATATGTAAACTAATACAACTCAATCAATAAACAAAAAAATACAGAATGAAACTTACCAGTACTTTAACTTGAATCATATATATGGATTCAATTTATTGACGTTTTACAATGCAGAGGGTAAATTTTATATACTAATGCAATCTCTGTATAACCGTAAGATAGTCTAAAATCATTATAAGTAATCATAGAGAAACTTCATACCTCATATTTTTCAACCCTTAAATATTAAATGAAGTAACAGATAATAGATGTAAATATTAATAATGATAGTTCAAATGTAGGTAAAATTAAAGTGGAAGTTATCATAAATGAATACTACTCTATCAATAAATGAAAAAATACTGAAACGATCCCACCTGTAGTTTAGCTCAGATAGTATATAAGTATTCAATTTATTGATGTGTTTACAATAAAAAATAAAAATAAATTGAATGCTTGTAGATAATCCAAGTTGAAAGTGGGTTCATATGTAATCTGAGCTAAAGTATGGGGGGGGGGGATTCTGTATTTTTTCATATATTGATGGAACTTTAATAGTGTACATATAGCTTACTAGAGTATAGAATAATTTCCACTATAGTTTCACCTACATTTGAGCTATCACTATTAATATTTATGTAAAACATTGTATTAAAATTTCTCCATTTAAACTCATGATTTTGTCTTCGACTTTTGATAAATAAGACTGAGAAAGTTTTGAGGCAGAGTTGAAAACAAATTATTCAAATTAATTAATCACATTTAAAGCAATATGGATGCCTTCAGCAGTTTGATATAATTAATAAGTAAATGCCAGTAATTATTAAAGCTTGTGAATAATATATGTACAATATCATCATCATCATCATCAACCATTATCAATCAACTGCAGGATGAAGGTCTCTCCAAGTTTAATCCATCTTCTCCAATCTTTAGCTTCTCTTCTCCACAACACCCCTGCACATTTTCTTATTTCATCCATCCATCTCACACGTGGTCTCTTTCTGGGTCTTTTACAATCTCTTGGAATCCGGTTTAAAATTTCAATTGTCCATCTATTATCATTTCTTCTAGCAATATGTCCAGCCCAACTCCATTTTAATCTTTTAATTTTTTCAATAAGGTCAGTAACACCTGTTTGTTGTCTTACTCATACATTGCGTTTTCAATCTCTTCTTGTTACTCCCAACATACATCTCTCCATACTCATTTGAGTGGTCTGAAGTCTCTGTATTGCTCTTCTATTAAGTGTCCAAGTCTCAGATCCATAAGTAAGAACTGGTAAAGCACATTTGTTAAAAATCATCCTTTTCAAACACATAGGCATATTTCCTTTTAGTATCAAGTTATTTCTACCAAAAGCACTCCAACCAAGTTTAATTCTATGATTAATTTTCCCCGTTATGTTTCCATCTGTATTAATAATCTGACCAAGGTATTTGCAACTGTTAACTTCTTCTAATTCTTCATAATCAATCTTTATTTTCATATTTTGAGCAAATTGATTAAACATTACTTTAGTCTTTTTAACATTTATCTTTAGTCCTACTTTTCTACTTTCATCTGCTAACTCCTGCAACATTTCCTGCAGCTCTGAAGCATTATTTGCAAAAACAACTACATCATCTGCAAAATCTAAATGACTTAAATACTCTCCAATTACTTTCACTCCTTTAGTTTTCCATTTTAATCCACAAAATACTTCTTGCAGCACTGCTGTAAAGAGTTTTGGAGATATGGAGTCACCTTGTCTTACACCTTTCTCAATGTTGATTTTTCCAGTATCATTATGTAATATAATTGTTGCTGTTGCATTTTTATAAATATTCTTTAAAATATGACAATATCCTGGATCTATACCTTGATGATCCAATGCTTTAATCACTGAAGAAATGTGTATAGAATCGAATGCCTTTTCATAATCTACAAATCCAAAACATAATGACAACTCATATTCATTTGTCCTTTCTATGACTTCTCTCAATACCTGGATATGATCTATTGTACTAAAACCACTTTTAAATCCAGTTTGTTCTCTTGGTTGGTGGAAATCCAAAGTTCTCTGTAGACGAGTTGTAATTATCTTGGTAAAAATTTTATATAAAACTGATAAAAGGCTGATAGGTCTGTAATTTCTAATATCTTCTTTATCACCTTTTTTAAATATTAATATTATTACTGCATTCTTCCAATCTTCTGGTACATCTTTATCATTTAGACATTTGGTATATAACTTTGCTAAAATTGTTTCTATTTCTTCACCTGCTTCTTTTAATATATCAATTATAATTCCATCATTTCCTGAAGCCTTTCCTTTCTTCATACACTTAATTGAATGTCTCACTTCTTCATTTAAAATTCTGGGCAATTCGGAAGATGTAATAGTTATAGGAGGTATTTGTTCTTTATTACTATATAATTCTTGATAAAAAATCTTCTACCAATTTCATGATGTCATCTCTCTTTTTAGTAATAATTCCATCTTTTTTTCTTATTGCAGATATAAATTTCCTACCAATACCAAAATGTTGTTTAACATTTTTGAGACTTTTATTTTCTTCTACAGCTTTCCTTGCTATTTCACAGTTATACTTTCTCATATCATTTTCAACTCTTTTCCGTACCATTTTACAAAATTCGAGATATTCAATTCTTTTTAATACATCATTTTTGTATATGTTCATATTCCTTCTTTTCTTCATAAATTCTCTAGTCTCAGTAGAAATTTTATTAGTCAATTGCTGCTTTTTTCTACCAGCTATGTTTGTTGCAGTTTTTAAAAGTGTATCAGTTATTTTCATATTAATTTCATTCAAATCTGAATCATGTTCAAAATCTCCTAACACTTGAAACCTATTTGTAAGTTCTAATTTAAATTCATTAGAATGTTTCTGAAGATTAGGAATATCAACTGTAAATATTGTTTTTCTTAATAATTTTTGTCTCTCTAGTTTTACATTAACACGTAACTTGCACCTTACTAATCGATGATCACTTCCTGTGTTAAATTTATTAAGAACATTACAATCTTGAAATATGTATTTTCTGTTAGTCAAAATATAATCCAATTCTGCTGTACCTTCATTTTGATGCTTCCATGTCCATTTCCTTTTAACATTTTTCTCAAAAAATGAATTCATAATATAAAGGTTTTTTTTTTCTGCAAACTCCACAAGTCTATGTCCTCTCTCATTTCTATTACCATAACCAAAATTACCTACAGCAATTTCATCGTTCATTTGTCTACCAATTCTAGCATTAAAGTCTCCCATAACAATTTTAAAATGTTGTTTACTCTGATCAAAAGCCTTTTGTACATCCATATAAAAATCTTCTACTACTTCATCACTATGAAAACTTGTTGGGGCATAAACCTGAATTATTTGCATTTGGTATCTGCTATTAAGTTGTATAACTAATCTTGCCACTCTGTCCGATACACCATCAATCTCCACAATATTGTTCTTCCACTTTTTATTTATAATGAATCCTACTCTACTTGTATTTCCAATATGTGTGCCTTTATAATAGAGTATATGTCCACTTTTTAAATCAATTGTTTCTTCTCCTTTTCTTTTAACTTCACAAAGTCCAATAATGTCCCATTTAATATAAGACAGTTCTTCTTCTAATTCTTGCAATATCCCTTCATTTGAAAGTGATCTGCAGTTGTAAGTACCTAAATAAAAAGTTGTCATCAAATGGCAGCCTGGGTCCGCAATCGGGATTCTTAGCACCCTCCGCCTTCGGCCACCAACCGCTGCCTTGGTTGGTGACTTTACAGCCTCCTGGGAATAAGGGCCATGCTTTATTTTTGTCTGTCATAATTGTATATATGTATTGGAAAAATATTTATTATTTACCCAAACATTCATTCTGCCTTATCAGGCACTGAGAAGAAAGACCATGGGGTTTCTTGATCTTAAACTCAGAGGTAAAAAGCCAATAAACTCACCACACTGGCTAATGCATGTTGGTGAGCAGCCCATCCATGTTCGTATACTATATGAATAATCCCATAGTAATAACAGCTGCAACTACAAGAACGTATGGAATGGACATTAGGAATTTTCCCTGCTCGGTTCCTTTAAGGCCTCCAAGAGGAATCAAAGGGTCTCCTTTCAGTTAATAGCAAACTCCTTTCTGCAGCTATGTACAATATAGTCTTTATAAAATGATCAATATTTAATCTTTATATTTTTAAACTTAGTATTAGAATTGACACATTAAGCTCTTTGGAACATTTTTTGAGAAAAAATTAATATGATTATTATAATATATATTGAAGCAATCAATCTTAGCTTAAGATTGTGCTTCTTGTTTCTACCTACTAACCCATATTCAACCCCCTATATCCCATCCCACTCCTTTTGTCATATATATATGTATATATTTGGAATGCGCGCCTAAATTTATAGTTTAACTTTCAATATTTATGATTATTAATTCTATTATTAATTATTAGTTCTTTTTATTAAAGTATTAGAGATGCGACTCAAATATATATATAGGAGCAAAACTTACTAACAAAATATTGATGTTTTTAAATATTTATTATATGTCATTTTTAGCTTTTTCTTTTTAAATTGCTTGTTTTTATATTAAACTGTATATTTTTTTATAAAATCCAATATGGAAGATGTGATTGTTGTTAATTGTCCAAAAATAATTAAAGGGATTTTTTAATTAAAGTTTTATTTAAAATAAATGGGATTAAGTAGATTAAAGATTTTCTTTTGTATAAAACATATCAAATCTATTTCTAATCTGGAAATAGATTTGAATTTATTTTTGGATGTTATCTTACAATTGCATCTTCAAAAACAACTGATAAAGAAAAAGTTTAAAATGACTGAATTTTGAGAACAGAGGAGATTAGCTACTCTAGTGAAAATGATTGTTAACATCGCGGTGAAACTTAAAATGATGTAGCAGTAAATACACCACTCTTCAGTGGCCTCTGCCACTACTGTAATATACTGCTGCCCTGAAATGAAGAAAAGTCTAAAAAGAACTTTTGAATGCTAATAGAAGTTTTCTGCCACCTAAGTACTTGCATTTCAATTGCCATGCACATGCAACTACTAAATTGGACTCTTAAAATTGCAAGGTAAATTATTTCCAAACCGCCACCATTGAAACTAAATCTAGCTTGATTAATTAATCTTGAATTCTACTAATCAAGATTTCTCATGTATTATTTAACTTTGCTTTTTATATAAATCTGTGAATGTAAATTTGCCCTCAAATGATTTCTTTATATCTAATCCTATCTCATATGCTCTTAACTTTCTTTAACTTTGGTGCGGTCATTTATTTATATGTATTTATTATTTGATTTATATATCTGCTTGCTTATTATTAAAATGTCAATCTCACAACCTGGCGAGCTTAATTTCTAAAAATCTTTTCTTTCATTTTTTCCTTCTAAACCTTCATGAAAAGGTTATTAACGTCCTCTTAAAATATATATATATGCATTATAATTAATACGCTCGCCAGATTGTTTTACGAACCAACATTTTTATTTATGTTTTAATATATATATATATTTGTTTAACTCTGGATTTTCTACCTGTGGAGAATCCAGAACTTTGGCTAATTAACGCTTTGAAATTTTAAAATATTCTTTATTCATTTCTAAAAAGGTGACGATTATTTGTTTTCTATATAACTGCTAGTTATTTTTTTTTATACTCTTAAAATAGTCTATGCTTAAAATATCAAATACAGTATTTATATATTCCAGTTATTGTAAAATCAACAAAGGTGGGATTGATTTATTTTAAATAGCAGAAAAGGGATGGGGATAAATCTAAATCTTAATGTTTCTTTTGCTATATAAAATCTTCAAGTATATTTTAAGGAAATGAAATGTAAATCTCTCTCTATATATATTATAGCGGCATAGCATATTATTTATATAAATTATAGTATTCAAACAAGGGTCATTTATTTTAATGCAGTAAATTATATTTCAATGTTGTTAGTTAAATTCATTTGTACTGTGTTACTGACATTTAACCTATCTTCATATATATATATATATATATTACGTGCTTCTACTCTTCTAATCTGGGGGTTGTGACAAGTTCGAACCCATAGATTTCTTCTCATACCTCGTTCCATAGATAGTTGAGCTATCTGGAACCACATTTATTTTGTATAAAATGCCTCTGGTGGTGATCCTGTAAGTTTGGCACATGCTTTGCATATTCACTTCATAGATAAAAGGCCTCTCACATCGTACCAGCAAAAGTCTGGGCCATGCCATGCCTATCCACTTTTCTCTAAGCACTACCCACAAAGGAGGTGTGAGATTTCATTTTTCATCCAGAAGCATGACCTTTTCCTCTTAGTTATTTTTAGGCTATTATGTCAGCACCGCAAACTTCTTCGTATTATTATTCCTTTTGTTTCATGACCCAGCTTTAATGCTCTAATATTAAAATTGCACTCTGCTTAAAATATATATATAAATGCCAATTACTTTTATTTTATTAATTAAGTTTATTTCAATCATATACACTCCCACCGTGATAATTTATATATCTATATGTAAGAGTATCTATATGCCTTGGGGAAAATAAAGCGTTCGTCTTACTATCGTTAAAATAATTTTTCATTAAATATTTTGTCATCTAATCAAATGTCATTTTCAAATATGTTTTTCAAATGTATCTTATTTATTTTCATGACCTCAATGGTATGAAAATAGTTTATATCACATGTATAATGAATTTCGGAACGCTCCTAGAAAAATATATGTTAGTCACCACATTTCTGAACCGTAAATCAAAGCGTTAATGGCAGTATTATGTAATTCTTTCTAATATTCGATTGGCATCTTAAAATTAGACCCACCAAAGATGTGTGTTTATTTGTAATATATTATTTAGCTAATAAAGAGCATATGAGAAATAATAGCATGAATGACACTATGTAATTATCTACCGCTTGCTCATTCACACACACATTAATGTATATAATTAATTTATAAATGTATAATAATTTGTCAGTATATTAAACTGTATTTTATTGTCTAACTTATTTGAGTAGTTCAAATTCCTTTTCCTCCACTTCCACATATTGCAGCCATGCTTATGTATATTTTAATATAGTCATAGTTAATAGATGTCTCATTATTTTGCTCAGGTTTGCTAGTTGGCCGGATTAAGATTAATTCTCATGGGCCATCAGTATTATGTTATCCATTAGGTGATAGATCTGGGGCTTAGAGAGTGAGTTCGAATCCAGGCTGGTCCCTGACTGAAATCTTGGGCTAGACTGGGTTTGAAGTACATTTTGTGAGTTCCAGCTCAGGTTAGATGGATAAACATGTTTTGACCGGCATAATGTATATTAAGAGTAGGCCATTATATTTCTCTATTTTAGAAACTAATATTGCAAGCACGAAAAATTAGCAGGTTGTAATGACTAAATCTTTGATCTAATCTTTGGCTATTGACTTTTATCTATGAGAATATACATACACAATAGTTAATTTACTTATATTATCAACACTATAATTAAAATGTTTCAAACATCCTAAGTTTTTGAACATAACACATTTTATATGTATAACTATATAAATCTAACACTATACTTAGGTTATAACTACATATATTTCAGTTATAAGTAAAGTCACTTAAATGTAAAACTATTGACCTAGTTTCAATATTTACATATTTAAAAGCTTATATTCATACTTTCAGGGAAGATAGTTTTAGTAAAATGTATAAAAATAGATGCTTATGCATATATTTATTCAAATGCTGTTCATTGAGACGAATAGTTAAAATTGGATTGAAGAACCATGTTATTACCATGTGATATATGTTGATTACTCGTGTTTATAATAAATGCCTAAAAGAAAGAATAATAGAATTGATTAACGCTCTTAATGCAGATGTTAAATATAAATTTCTAAACAACAGTATATGCTGCTTTCCACTATATATTAATTTTTTGTCAAAAGGTCAAAAAAATTCATATAGATTATGTATAACATGGTCATTGAAATATACAACTGCTATGTACTGTCAGACATATAACAATTTAAAAATTTAGCTTGCATTTGAAACCAGAAATGAATTGATTTATATAAGAGCAGGCACTATTATTGTTGACATATTTTATATACATTTTTATGATTGAAAGCTAGCTGTTAATAAAAGGTATAAATGTTATACAACAGATATATTATTATTTAAGTTTATATATAAAAATAATATTATGTCTAAAATTAATTTCGTTAATTGATTTAAAATTAATTTTCATTAATTATAATTTTATAATTTTTAAAAATAATATATTGAAATATAAAATAAGTTTTGTTATATTTTCTATTTGTATAAATTGATTTTATAAATTTTTATATACATAGAACCTTTGCACAATACTAACTGAAATTCGAGCTATGTATTTAAAGTGGGAGTGTGGCTAAAACAATATAACTTTGGGGCGTTCAGACTCAAATCAACAGTGATATCAATAAAAATATAACACTCACTGTTTAATATATATAATTTATTAGAACAAATATACATACATATTATACAATCAATAAATACAATTTGATGTATAATTTAGTCAATAATGAACTGTTTGTGCCGAATGACTGGACTCACTTCCAGTTGTATATATTAGCTTGCCTAATGAGTAATAGTCTTAACTCTTCTGGCTATACTGAACAGCTTGCCTCAAGTTTGTTAAATGGCTCTTCCAGTTGTGCTAGATAGCTTACCTTGAGCTTCAAGTCGTATCAGGACTTGCCTCATTGCATAAACGTATTGCTAGTGAATATAGTAGAAACACCTCTACTGTTGGAAGTGGTTTCAATTGAAAGTACATTTAGTCATTCAGGTAGACATGTTTTCTCTTTCTTAAGAGGACTTACTGTCATTTTATTGCCAGATCCCTTATTTTACTGGCAGCAATCAGATTTAGAGAGCCTAACCAATGGTAAGATTTTTTATACACATGTTTAAACATTGGCCATAATTATGTTTTACCCTTTGGACATGTTTATACATTGGCTATCCACATGTTTACACATTAGTAGGTGGCAATGTATGCTTAGTTCGATCAGATAAGGAAGGAATCTGGACTAGCTTGCTTCTGAAGACAAGGTCAGATATGACATAAATTATATAACATTTTTTATTATTATTTTAACTTTATAAGTTTTCATTAATTTGATTTACGCATTAACATTACCAGCATAAATAATCGCACTTTAAGTTAAGTATTAACCAAAATGACAGTAAAAATATAAATTTTTAATAGTTAACAAACAAATTAATATAAAAATAATTAAAACTTCATAGAATTTAGCTATACTTCTATAAAATAAAGAGATAAAAACTCAAGACCATCAAATCATTTTTTAAATTTAAAAGTTATAGAGAAATTGATAAGATATTAATACTATATTAAAACTACTAAGAAATTTTGACTTAAAAAATAAAAATTAACTTTAAATTTCATAGAAAATAAATTAAATAGAGTAATACATTAAAACAAAAAAATATTTTAGTACTAATATGTACTTTTAATAATATTTGTAAGAAAAGTATAAAACAACTAAATAACAATTTATAAAATTTATCTAACAATCTATTATAATAGATGAGCATATACATTTACAAGAGATACAAGAGTTTTAGAAAATCAAAAAGTTATAGAGAATGATTTTTGTTGCCAACAAAATTCCAGATAAATGTGACATTTATACCTTGTTTTTATTGATATCACAATTGTTGACTCAATCCAAAAGATTTGTGACAGTCTTTGATATTAGCTGTTTATTGGCCAAAGTTTATTCAAGTTTTACATGATAGACGGAAAAGAAGCATGAAATGAAACCTGGTAGTTTTTGTAACAGTTTACAGGTATCTTTATGAAGCCAGTCAGCATCAAGATAACAATAGATAGACATGATGGCAGAATATGTGTAATATACAGAATTAAAAGCAAAAATTTCATTATTTTGGCTTCTATATTTACATGATGAATAGACTATTCTTTTCAAGCCAAAGGTTATCTACAGAATTTTTCTAATAGTTTTTTGGGATTAATAACAGAGATTTACAAAACTCAAAGAACTATATTGAAAAGTAATGGAAGAAATATTTTTAGTAACTATGACCACAAATCCTTATTAGTCTGAAAATGTAAATTAATTTAAATATTTAGACAGCTTTTAAATAGAAAAGTTATTTGGATCTTGAAGTGCAAAGCAAACTCCAACGCATGGCTGATCCAATTAGAAAATTAAAAGAAGAGTATTTTCTCATAGTGACATATTTTTTTCTATTAAATTAGTTTTATATAGAACTGTTATTTTGTTAATTGCAACATATATCTTAAATCAGGGGTGGGAAAGATGTTGATCATGATCCACAGTAAACTACCAAGACATTTTGGAGGTGTTACTTGAATTTAAAAAATAATGATAATCACACTACAATATACTAGAGTAGACAGATGTATATAAAAGAAATATATTTTTCACTCACATATAGTTAGTACAGCTTGAGAATTGGTTCTTTATAATTGAGGTAGCTATGTAGTTGAGCATTTGGTGATAAATGGGTCAGATGAGACATGTGTATTTATTCAAATTATGAGAAGCTTACATCTATTTATAATTCATTGACTTGAATATCTTCACTGCATAATGGAATGGCACAACTGGAAGCATTGAATACATTAAATCAATTGTGATGCCAATAACTGATTTTTGTTGTGACAAATGTATAGATTTAAGTAATTTATTATGAAAACATCATTTTAAAAGAGGGTGTAATATCTGAAATAATTGCAAAAAAAAAAAAAGAAAAACCTACAATTTTACTACAGGTTGGGAAGAACAGTTTTTCTTCATGATGATGAATGTATGTCATGTACATGTGTCACATTAAAAAAAAAAGTAAATATTAAAAGATATTTTAAAGTCATGCATGAAATATATAAGTGATGGACCAAGACACTAGAAAAAATTATTAGTAGTGCTTGCCCTAAAAAAGTGTAAATATAGAGGAAAGTTTTATTCAAAGTTGATTTGTAATATCCCCTCTCCCCATCCCCCCAAAAAATTATAAGTCCAATAAACGAATAAATGTTATTTAGCTTATTAAATATGATGTTATTGACTCTACTATTATATTTTTAAATACTAGTATATATACCTAAACTAGATGTAATTAGAGGGAGCTTGAAAGTCTGGGTTCTCTAATTGAATCTACTATTATATATATATATATATTATTGTTGTGTGGGGCATGCTAAAATAAGTGAATAGTAAGACTTCATAAACATATTTTTTAAATAATCTCCACATTTCCTCTTTCTTTTTTATTCTTCATATAAATAAAGATACAATAAAAGACAAATGATCTCCAAGATGCATTTCATGCTGAACCAGCACACATCAGTTGGTCCAGGTCACCAGCTCTCATATATATCTTTATTACATGAAAAGTATTTATCTATGGAGAATTGTCACGCCTTTATTTACAACTGCCAAACTTACTTCACTCACAACTTCAACTACAAACATTTTTGATAAACCTAACTACATTTATCATTAATCATTTATTAAACTAGTTTTTCTCTAGCACATCTTGTGCATGGTTTTTTGTGGAAGTGACAGATCCCATTTTTATTTTATAAATACTCTCTCAGAAAAATATAGCTAAGGACAGAAGGCAATGAAAATCTGCAATTTGTTGTTGAAGTTTCTTAAGAAATTATTAATGGCAGTAAAAGTTCAAAGGCAAATTTCAAGAGATCAAATAAATGAAACAAAAAATAAGCTTTAGTTTTATCATTTTATTTGTTTTATTAGCCTTTATAGTTAGAATGGCTATACTTAATGGCAAATGGCTTTTAACTTTTAATAATGATATTACTTTTCTAACTTATACTTTTATTAAACTGATTAAAACTTCTATTTATTTCATTTTTTGTTTTCCCTTTCGTGTACCTTATAGTAGGTAATTCTTTTGATACTGTTTTAGCATATGTTCTATTTGAGTTTAGATGATCAACCTGTGAGACGATGTTACATGTGAGTACCTATGAAAAAATTAATTCATAAATAAAATGTAATTATTATTTATTGAATTTTGTCATAAACATTAAGGAAGCAACACAATATAAGTATTCCACAAGAAATTATTTAATAGGAATAAGTATATTAAATAAAAACAAATAATGTAATCCATAAGAATAAGTGAACATATCTGGTGATTAAATATAGGTCTTATTTGAAAATAATATACATTATAAAAAGTAATCATCTATAGCAAGAAGTGAATTTATCTGTTAATTATTGATTCTGAATGCTAACTAGAATAGCACTGCCTATTCCATTTTGGTCATCTCCTTGCTATTATGAACTGATATAACTTTGGAAGTAATTAATTATTCATTTTGTTTTTTTCTATTAAAGAAAATAAATTTATATTTTCATTTTTTACATAAATATCAGGTTTATAGCAAAATTTTAATTTATTTTCCCTTTACATGATGCGCATAAACTTTTTATGAGATGTTTGTCAAGAAAAAAAAAGTCATTTTATGCAAAAGTTTATTTTTACAATTTAAACTAATTGTCATTTATTTTAATTATATTTTTATTAATGAAAAGAAAATATAATTATTTTTTGTATGTACGAATTGGTTTTTTTTTAAATATTAAAACAAACAACATACAAATTAACATTGAATTTGAGGTGGTGTTTTTTTTTTTTTAAATTTTATTTTTCAACATAAATGAATCTTGATAAATGTTAAAATTATTTCAGCTTTTAAAATATATTTACTAATTTTTCAATTTTTACTAATATAAAATATTTTTATTTTTATATGACTTTAAATTATTAAATTGTTGCATTTTTATTTACCATTGTCAAACTCACTCCAATCACAACTTTGATACCACCCACCTCAGATAAATAAATCCAAAACTAGTGATTATCTCTAGCACAGATATAAACTTTAAACCTCAGTTAAAGATTAATATATCAGATTTTTTTAATTTTAAACATACACACAAGGAGTTATTCAACTTTCTCTTTGCCACGTGTAAAATCTTTATAGATATATTAAACAACGTCCATACTTCCCCATTCTTTTTAAATTCATATAAATAAAGATACAATAAAAGACAAATGACTCACAAGATGCATTTCATGCTGAACCAGCACTCATCAGTTGGCCCTGGTCACTATCTCTCATATATATTTCTATTATATGAAAAGTATTTATCTATAGTAAATTGTTACATTTTTATTTCCCATTGTCAAACTCACTCCACTCACAACTTTGACACCATCCACCTCAGATAAATACAATAATGATTATTACTAATCATTTTTTAAACTAGAGATTATCTCTAGCACAGATATAAAGTTTAAACCTCAGTTAAAGATTAATATATCTGATTTCTTAATTTTAACATACACACCCACAGAGTTGTTCCAAAAAGTACCTTTATTGGTCAAAGGTTACAAAGCAATTCTATGGGTACTCAACCCATAGATGAAAAACACTTATTAACTATTCTATAGGTTCATGTGTGCTGGGACCACATTCTGTCACTTGCACCTGTGGGCCAAAAATATCAAAAAGATACACTAAAATTATGCAATTGGGCAGTGGCTCAAATTAGTCCAACTACCTTACATAATAAACTAATATTTTCTGGTATCCAAGAAAAATGAAATATCACATTCAAGCATCAATTTTTCTCTTTCCCATGTGTAATATCTTTATAGATATATTAAACAACCTCCATACTTCCTCGTTCCTTTTAAATTCATATAAATAAAGATACAATAAAAAACAAATGATTCCCAAGATGCATCACTCCATTTGAAGCCTTTTTCCCCATATGTCATAGCATCAGCCGGGATGTGAACCCACAACCATCTGCAAACAACTACTGCTTGTAAGGCGGCTGTGATGACCTCTTACACTTTTTATAAAAAAGTATATAGCTGAAAAAAAACACTGTAAAATTTAGGCAATTATTAATTTTATATATTGTATTATGCTGTAAAAAGATCTAATGATAAATAATAAATAGATAGGTACATTTATTTTTATTGATTATTTTATTTAATGGGTTGCTTAACACACTTATTGTAGATAATTGTCTTATTTAAAGAAAACAATAAATAAAATAATTCATAAAAGTAAATGCAGCTTATGTATTTGCCTGATAGTTGTATTTATGTGTTGGGTTATTTCCATTATCTAATATTAAATAAAGAATGTTAGATAATGGAAATAATCCAACATATAAATACAAATGTAGTTTTGTTTGAAAATAATTTAATTGTTATAATATAATAAATTACATGAAACTTATGACTGTTTACATTTTGTAAAATTATGTTTTTCATTTTTTATCCCAACAATAAATAGAAAAAAGCCTAACTTTAATGAAAAACATTAAAAGCAAACAATTCATTGCTATTTTTTTTTTAAAAAAAAAAACCTAAACAGGTCAGGTTCTTCATTTTGAAATTAATAGTAATTAAATATCTATTAATTTTATTTTTTTCTGTATGATATATTACATTTTCCAGATTTGCTGCTTTCATTAAAATTGTTCCCTTTTATTGGACAAAGAAAGTATATACATTTTTTATTTATTTATTTTTTTGGTTTTTTAAATGAATAAATGCTATATGGGTTCCTCTATATGACATTAGCCAAATATAGGTACATTATAGCTTTAACAGTATCCACTAGAATTATATGAGAATGATTATTCAATATATATTTTTAAATATTCATATATCTTTCAATGTTTTAGAATAGCATCTGGCAAAAGCTTTTTTTTAATTTTATTTTTCCATAAGTTGCACTTTGGACATAACTTTGTATGTTAGTTCTTTAAAAATGACAGGAGAAAAGAATAGTGAAATATTATCGTAGATTTTTTACTGCCTTTCCCCACTGACTTTTTTCAAAATTTAGTAGAACTTTATAAAATTATATCATAGTTAGTGTCTGATCTAATTTACTGATAGGCTTGACAGGCAAAATTTTAATGCCTCAAAGCCTATGGAACTGTAACGATGTAATAATATTTGACATTATCTCAGGTCTTTTGTTTCTTTTTTACATATGCTATCACATTAGTTTATAATCAGCCCTTAGCAATTTTTCTTGCACTCCGTTTTAGAATAATTATTATTTTAAGCCAATGTCTTGGAAAGCAGTGAGAGAGATAATTGGAAACATAGCGGTGCAAGAATCTATAGAGAGTATTGCCATTTTCTTTAATCAGATTGGTAATAAAACTATAATCATTTATAGGTTCTTTGTTAAGATAGAAAAAGACCTATTGCATACGATTTTTGGAAGCAGGTTTGATAAGCATTTTACATTATAATTGTAAATAAGAAATAATTCTTTGAGAAACATTGCCTAAATATTATATATAAAAGTTCATTTTTTGATTTTTTTTCTTCACTCAAATGATTCCAATTTCATGACAACTCATTTTTATGTTTTTCGTTGAAATAATTGTCAAATATAAAAAAATATTTTTTTTATTTTAAAATACAATCTGAATATTAGAAAAAAAATTGAAAGTGGTTTCAGCAAGCTCCTGAGAAAAAGTCTTTAAAATAATTTGATAAAAAAAGTTAAGATCAATCAATGCTTTTATTGTATCATTCTCTGGATCAGGGAACAATTGTCAGCAATGAAGCAGATATCGATAGTAAGAAAAGAGAATCAATGTATGTTGCAATCAAGACCTGATTTATGAGAAGTTAAATAAACTATAGTGTAAGAGATGCAATGTAGCTCACAATGTTTTAGAACTTAATGAAAGCATAAAACATCACCTTTATTATCAACTTTTTTTCCATCTCATATATTTTACTTATTTTAAATAATTATTAACACTAAATGTTACCTTAATTTCAGCAATGCTCAGTGTGAAATTAAGGTAACATTTGGTATTAATAATATTTTATATTTGAATTTCAACTACATATATATACCTAGCTCTATTACTTTTTAAAATATATTAATTAAATTTATGAAAAATTACTATGTGTATTATTTTATTCAAAGAATCAATTAAAGACTCTGTTTGTCAATGATATTGTTAGATTTACAGTATTAATGTATTGAATCGTAGTTAATCATTGTGCTTCTGAGAACTCACTTCATTAGATCAGTAGAATTTTTACATTCAATACCCATAAACATACACAATGATTGAGAAAGGTTCAATAATTATTTAATTTTGACTATCACCAATATTAAATCTGCCTTAAGCAGATTAATGAAATGGAAATTAGTTATTAAAATAAATGTTATCAGTTTTAATTCTTTTTTAATGCTAAACACATATTTAGAAATTGTCTTAGGTTCTAATCGAGCATATAATTTTTCTCTCAGATAGCCAATTTGACAGATATCTAATTATTTATTAGAAAACAGTATTTATGTATTTTTAGTTAGGGAATAAAATATTGAAAAAAATAAAAAACCCTCACAATAAAAAAAATTCACTAATCTGATATGTATTATTTTTTCAGTATTTTTGTATAGAAAGGTATTAGGAAAAAACTGATTTGTAAAAGACTAAAGCTTATATATATTTTAAAAATTATATATACACAAATAAGTGCATTTGAGTTTGAAAATAAGATAGTCATTCTTACTTTTTCAAATTCTCTCTTGTGGCTCAGGGAGAGTATCCTAGCATTCAATATTGTTATTTAATATATTGTATCATGGGTGCTAGTGAGAAGGGATGATTACCCTCTAAATAGAATTACAATCAGTGTTCTAAATAAACCATTTTATTTTTATATAGCGCAATGTTTATAAACTGTAATATTTAAACAGCATTAAGCTGTTGCACATGCGCTTTGAAGATTTTAACTATAAATAAATGAATACTAACACTTCAAACACATGATAATGTCTTTGGAAAAGATAGAATGGTCATCTATCTTTTTGAACCCAAACGCTTTTGTATGGGCAAATCTTAAGTGTTTGAAAGTGAAAGAGTGAAGATATTAAATAATCACTTTAAATTACTATTACATGCTTGAATGAAAGACGATAATGAAATTTACTAGAATTTAAAAATAAAATGATTTATTTACATACATTTAATTTCAAATAAGAATGACGTATAGTAAATTCTAGTAAATTTCATTAGCATCTTTCATTCAAGCATGTAATAGTAATTTAAAGTGATTATTTAATATCTTCACGCTTTCACTTTCAAACACTTAAGATTTGCCCATACAAAAGCGTTTGGGTTCAAAAAGATAGATGGCCATTCTATCTTTTCCAAAGACTTTATCATGTGTTTGAAGTGTTAGTATTCATTCATTTATAGTTAAAATCTTCAAAACACATGTGCAACAGCTTAATGCTGTTTAAATAATCAGTGTTCTAGTAAAATTATTACATAGTTTGACATCTAACATTAGCATTAAATAAATTATAAAATGTTATAAGTATTAATAAAATTATTAAAAGAAATGGATTTAAAGTGAAAGATTTATATATTTAACTCTCAGTTTAAAACAATTAATATTGGCCCATATAAATGCATTTGGATTTGAAAATAAGGTTGTTCTTATTTTCTCAAAGTTTTTTATGTTATGGCTGAGGCAAGAGTATCCTTGCATTCAATATCTATTTAATATTAAATAAAGCATGAGCAATATGTAGAATTACAGTCAGACACTGCTCTAATAAAATTCATTGATTATTACATCATTGACAAGTTCTAATATTAGCATTAAATAAAATTATAATATTTCATAACTATTAACAAGATTATTAAATGAAATGGATTTAAAGTGAATAATTTATATATTCAACTCTCACTTCAAGACACTTAAGATTGGCCCATATAAATATATTTGGGTTTGAAAATAAGGTTATTCACACAGAGGCTAAACTTTCCATACAGTAGTACCACCAGTGTAAGCTAGAATAATCAATGGATGCAAAAAGGTTTGTGAATAAAATCTATATCTAGTACATACTTATCCAACAACCCCAGACACTATCTTGTGGCTTTCATCAGTGAGAAGTCTTGGATCTGACAGCACTGCATCTAGATCTTAGGATCTAATGCAACCTGCCAGTAGCCACCTTTTACCTTATTAGCTAACTATAATGCTTTGAGTCCAAAATGAAAGCAATTCAAGCCCATTAGCTTGTATAGTTGTATAGATCTGAACTCAGTTCAGCATCCATACTTTTTGGTGTCTTTGGTTCTTTAATAACTACAGTCACCACAATCCTATTGGGCAGGATTGATTTTAAACCACTAAATATCACATGATCACCATTTCTTATACTTATGCAATTGGTTTTCACAGAGGTTAAATTCTCCACACGCTCTGCATAAACTGATTGTGTAAATATAAGAAATGGTACCCATGTGATGTTTAGTGATTTAAAACCAATCCTATCCAATAGAATTATAGTGACTGTGGTTAGTAAAAAACCAAAGACACCAAAATGGATACTGAATTGAGTTCAGATCTATACAACTTTACAAGCTAATGAGCTTGAATTGAAAACATTATAGTGTTTTCATTTTGGACTCAAAGCTTTATAGTTAGCTAATAAGGCAAAAGGTGGCTACAGGAAGGTTGCATTAGATCCTAAGATCTAGGTGCAGTGCTCTCAGATCTAAGGCTCCTCTCTGATGAAAGCCACAAGTTGGAAAATAGTCTGGAGATGTTGGATGAGTAGGCATTAGATAGGGATTTTATACACAAACCTTCTTGCATCCATCGATTACTCTGGCTTGTACTGGTGGCACTACTATATGGAGAGTTTAGCTTCTGGGTGAACAGATTGTGTAGGCATAAGATATGATGATGATGTGATGATAAGGTTTTTGTGTCTTTATCTTATGGCTGATGCGAGCGTATCCTTGCATTCAATATCTGTTTAATATTATAGCATGGCATTACTTAGAATTACAACCAGACACTGCTCTAGTAAAATTTCATTGATTATTAAATAATTTTCTGTTAAACTTACTTATAAAAATGCATTGTGTTTATCTAAATTATATAATGTATTTGATAGAATAAAATATTATTAAGAAAGTGGCTAAGTATCACTCGTATTCCTAACAATCTCAATCTGTCTTGCCCCAGAAATAATCATGCGCATATGTAATCACATTATTATGTGATACTTAAAATATAGGTAAAACGTGATAAAAAAAGCCAGTATTAATTATTATAAACGAACATATAATTGTGAATAAACTTTCTTACTGTTTATATTAAATTAATAATTTAAATGGTAATAATTTCTTACTTGAATAAATTGATTCTTTCCAATTTTTATCTCCGTTAGGGAAAAAATTAAATATGCGCTTTATGTTCATATTAATTCGGGAAATTTTTCTATTTTTTTTTTCTATTGCATCTAGATTTCAAATTAGAAATAATAAAAACACGTAATTTGACAGTTAAAAATCTCCAGGCATTAAACTACCATTTATATTTGGTATTGTTTTTGGTTAAAAATTTGATTCATTAAACCTGTTTGTGAAGCAAAATAATAATATATATATATTAAAATGTTATTTTTTATGTATAATTCACATATAGGATAACGGTACACAAATTTAGCATTTTTACTATTACTATACAATAGCGACATGCAACGGAATCTATGTATATTTCAAATATCATTTATTAGTTGATATTTTCTGCAAACATTTCTGATGGCTTGTATATATGTGCGTGTTTGTCTACCCTACGCAGGTTGGCTTAGTTGGCAGAACGTCCGATGTGGGATCGGGAGGTGCCAGGAAGTCTGGCGCTAGAACTTCTTATGAACTCCGGAACAATAAAGCGTAGACGTTTTTTCCCCCCATGTATATTTGTTTTTTTTTGTGTGTTTTTTTTTTATAGGCAGTATTTTACTTGTATTTAGTTTAGATGTCATTTTTAAACATTCGATTATACTCACACTTTTTAAATAATTATTTCTATCAATTTTACACATTATACTCATACTCTGAGACTTCAGGCTATTGTATAAATGGCATTCTGAATGTCCAGGAAGGGATTATATTATGACTACTTCGACAGGTAGATTAAAATATTTTCTTATTGACAAAACAAAGAGCAATTTTGCTTATATATCCCTATATTGATGAAGGCGTAAAACAGATAATGTACATATTAAGAATAAGACTAAGCACAAACATCAAATAGAAAAACATTAGAAAGAGAATAAAGATTTTTCATTACTTTTATATATATATGTCAAATGCATTGACCGGAAAGCAAATCTGGGCCAGCTGCTTGGAAGGCAGCTATGCTAACCACTAGGCCATCAAAGCTTGACATTGTTAACTACATAGTATTCAGTATTCAAGATATTCATAAGGGATTAAATATAGGCCGAGTTATGATAAATTTATTGGCAAGCTAATTTGACATTAGAAATATAGCCTTAAACATTAGAAATTGTTTAAGTTGTGATAATTTAGTAACCCTCCACTTGGTGTAAAGGTTGAACACTGAAGAAATATAAAAGAAAGTAATGATTGTTTAGTGCTGTAATACTTGAAAAGACTTTCAAAACCTATATGGATAGCAAAATATATAAAAAAAATGTTCAGTTGATTCAATTAGATTTGAATTTAGCTGGAAACAAAAATTATAAGCTTGAAATTATCTTATTTTGCTCAAATTATTAGTATATAGGATATATGAGCACAGACTTTCATACGACCCATCCCTCTCCACACTATCTCATAACATTGATACACTTGAACACATATATGTTGAAAAGATAAATAATCACAAATATATGTATTTCATGCTAAACCAGCAATCATCAGTTGGACCAGATTACCATCTCTACACACAAATGCTATAAGTGCTCAGACATATATATTAAGATAGCCAATGCTCATACTTTAATGGACAGGCTTCAATCTACTTCAATTGGATGGACGCTTGAAGAGTGGAGTGTGGAATAGATTGAAGCCTGTCCATTAAAGTATGTGGTTTGGTTATCTTAATATATATCTGAGCACTAATAACATATATGTGTAGAGATGGCAATCTGGACCAACTGATAATTGCTTGTTTAGCATGAAATATGTATATTGGTGATGATTTATCTTTTCAACATATATGTATTCAAGAGTATCAGTGTTATGAGATAGTGTGGAGAGTGGTGGGTCATGTGAAAGTCTGTGCTCATATACCCTATATATTAATATATAGACACAGGTATATAATAAGCCTGTGTGTTTCAAATTATTAGGCAATCAAATTCAACAATATATCTTTTCAAAATAATCACAACTTCTTACACCTTTTATGCAAAAATATGTTCCTCTTAGTCTTCTTCAGATATACAAAAATTTAAATATTATAACAATACAACCAAAACTTATATATACATCAATAAATTAACAATCAATCTATACATATAATAACACTTTACATCAATAAATTAACAATCAATCTATACATATAATAACACTTTTAAACACTATACACCACTTATTACATTATATTACTAAATTGCTCAATCCTTAAATACTTAAAAAAAAAATTAAAATTAATTTTTAATCCTTCAATAATTTATATTCTCTTTTTATACATTTTACAAATATGCTATCATATATAAACACCATAATATATCCTCTATTTAGAAAATACATAAATCATAATTTTTATGCATTATTTATTCTATTACATTTCTTAATTCTTTAACTTTTTAATTTTAAATCTTATATAATCTTTACATCCGTTAATGATTTGTATAAAAACGGAAAGATAATTATAAATTATTAGAGGATGTGAAGGTTATATAAGGTTTAAAATTAAAAAGTTAAAGAATTAAGAAATGTAATATAATAAATAATGAATAAAAATTAAGATTTATGTATTTTTTAAAATTTTATAGGGAGGATGTATTATGGTGTTTATATATGATAGCATATTTTTAAAATGTATAAAAAGAGAATATAAATTATTGAAGGATTGAAAATTAATTTAAATTTTTTTAAAGTATTTAATGAATGAGTAATTTAGTAATATAATGTAATAAATGATCTATAGTGGTCAAGCATTGGTAGTCGAGAGATCAACGACAGCTGCTTTACAAGTAGTTGTCCCAGGTTAGTGGGTTCACTTCCTGGCTGATGCTATGACAATGAGATAATGATCTATAGTGTTTAAGAGTGTTATTATATGTATAGATTGATTGCTAATTTATTGATATATTTATATGTTTTGTTTGTATTGTTATATTTAAATTTTTGTAGATCTGAAGAAGACTGCGAGGAACAGTCAAAACTGTTATTATAATAAAGATTTTTCCTTAAAAGGTGTAAGAAGTTGTGATTATTTTGAAAAGATATATTGTTGTATATGAAGAAGCAAAATTAAGGAAGAAGGAAAAAGTAATCAAATTCATTAGAAAAGTAATACTCTTCACAATGATTTCTGGACAAAAGACAAAGATGAACAATATTTGAAGATCCCATTATCTCAGTAAATGTGTATCTTTTAATAGTTTTAAAAAACAAATAAAAGATAAATCATTCTGAAGAAATGATACTCATATAAAGAATCAGAAAAAGCTGAATAGATTTTGAAGGTCCTTAATTATAATACTACTACTAATAATAAAATGATGATGAAATAAGCAGGATGGTCTGAGAAGTTAAAATATCCAAGAGTGGTATCTATCAACACACTCAAATAAATAATACCATGTTGAAACATCAATTATCTATGATGGATGGAATGATGAGAAGAGGCAAAAAATAATAACTATTACCAGACTATCACTATTGTATATATATTTCTATATCTCTAGACACATAGTGACATGCAGTTTATATTATGGAGTATGATAGGATATGCTAATGAGTACACATATATAGCTCCATAGAGATGTACCCATTAAATGATGATCAATAAACCTAGTTTTATATTAAACCCATAATTACCACAGCTGATTAAATAAAATGAAGACACATTTGTTCATGAAGACGATATTTGGAACATAAATTAAACATTAGAGAATGATTTCTATTGTAGAAAATATCTGCATGTTATCCAACTAAACCTGTTAATATTTACAAAGTCAAATAATCCCTTGGGCATTTCATTTAACTTTTTCTACCTAAAACTAATTTTAATTTTTATACCTGTACCACGATTCAAGTTCAGATTGACTGATCCTATAGAGAAGTAAAACCTCTCAGTGTTTCCTAAGCTGGAATTGCCTTCAGGGAAAAAAATTCAGCAAAATGGAAAATAAATAATAATTTAATCATCAATTTACATGTAGAATGCACTTACACCTGAAAAATGAGTATATTTTAAACAGAGGAGAAAGTTATTTTTATAGTTGGTGTCAGTATAATTAATTTTAATAATAATAATTGATTCTATAATATAAACATGCAATACTATATAAATATGGTATTTAATTTCATGAAGACTACTTCTGTCTTCTCTTTAATGAAAGGGAATTATTTAATTAATGAAAGATAGATATTTAAATTCAAATGCAAGCACAAATTGCAATGTTTTGACTCATATACTTGTCTATCAATAAAAAGTATTAAAAGTATTACTCTTTGGGTTAGCAAATATATAACTAAAACATATTTCCAAAAGAAAACAAAAAAAATTTCAAAAATTAAAATCGGATTCATATTCTTTTTAAAAAAGCACATAATTAGCAATATATATATATATCATGAAAAGGAGATTGCTTGACAACAGGTTAAAATTGTTGATTGTTATTGATATTGGGATTATCTAAGTGTTGACTGATTTTAAAGATTATATATATGTGTATGTAAACAAAGAGAGTAAATCACTCTCCCCCAAAGCTATGAATTAAAAATACTCTAAAAGTTGAATAAAGAATAGAATGACTCCACATATTTTTGTATCTCTGATGTTTATAAGCAATAACTTGGTCAAAACTGCTGAGAATTTAGAATGAAATTAATTTATCAGCCAGATGTAATATTATGTTTAAAACTTATTAAACTTATAATTAATTATATAAAGTTGGAGACAGGATCTCACTTTTAATGCCTTAATTGAAATAATTAAATAAGATTTTATTTGTAAACTTTAAAATAAACATAGCTCCCTCTATATATATATATATATTTATAATTAATAAAACAAGACACAAATTGTGCAGCTTGCCTTTAAGCTTGTAATTAAAGCTTGTCTGGAGCTAGTGATAAGCTCCATCTAGTGAACACACACACACACACACACACACACACACATATATATATACACAAAGGAAATAAATCATTTTCCCCCAGTCTATGAATCAAAAGCATCCTATATGTTGAACAAAGGATCAAGAATAGAATGAATCCACTTATTCCTGTAGATCTGATTTTATAAGCATACCTTTGTCAACATTGTTAGTAATTCAGAGTGAAATTAATTTATCAGACAGATGAAACATGGCATAGAAGAATAATAAAACAATCCATTACACAACATAATCAATAATGAACAATGATGACAAAATTATGCTTATGAACATCAGAGCTGCAAAAATAGATGGATTCATTATTTTCTTATTCTTTTGTTCAATATTAAGAGCGCTTTTAACTCATAGTCTGAAGGAAGGTGATTTACTTTATTTGTTCGCTTATACATTGAGCAACGTTTTACTTAAAATTTACATATTAAATCTTATTTAATTATGACCATTAATGTGTTAAAAATGGCATTCTGTCTTCAGCCTTGCATAATTGACTATGAGTTTAATAATTCTCAAGTGTCATATTTCATCTGACTGATAAATTAATTTCATTCTGAATTACCAATGGTGTTGATAAATGTATGTTTATAAATATCAGAGCTATGAGAACTTATTTCATTTTTTTGTTCAACATTTAGAGTGTTTTTAAT
This sequence comes from Epiperipatus broadwayi, assembly GCA_028023455.1. Lineage (NCBI taxonomy): Eukaryota > Metazoa > Onychophora > Udeonychophora > Euonychophora > Peripatidae > Epiperipatus > Epiperipatus broadwayi. The sequence continues at coordinate 219,489 of JAQFVV010012586.1, forward strand.
TCATAGCCTGGTTTAGAGCAGTGGTCTTCAACCTTTTCACACCTGCGAACCAGTAAAAATAAGGATAAAGTTCTGCGGACCAGCAAAAATAATGATAAGATTTCACAGACCAGCAGAAGTCTATAGATAAATTTTCTTAAAGATAAAGTTTTATATATATATGGAGTTTATATAATAAAAAACTTTTTTTAATTTTTTTTTAGAAAAGTAATAAAAAATTTAATTCTAGCCCCCCCCCCCCCCATAAACATCTGTGATAACTAGAAAAACAAATTAATTTATGAATGATTGATTAGATTTTGTTTTCGTTCTGTTTTCTTTTTTTTTTAATTGGGTAAAAATGAGATGAAAAAATAAATGAAAATTGGCAATATTAATTAAAAGTTTAAACTCTTATTATTTATTATTACAAACTTTTTACTGCCCGTCTAGCACACGGACCTGCAGAAAAGTAGTGCCGGGCCACGGACCAAGGGTTGAAGAACACTGGTTTAGAGTGATTTATTTCTTTTGTTTACATATACATTGAAATTATTTTTAATTTAAAGTTTATATATATATAATATGGGAAAATATTTACCTAGATCTTTATTATTTATATATTTGACAGCTGTCCTTATTTTTGCTTATGTGTGAAATAGGCATAGTTTAATTTACATGAAATTCAAGCAATAGTAAATTAACTTTCCTGTAATTTGCACAATTGTAATTTTGAAATAATTTTACCATATTTAAATCAAGCTAATATACATAATATTCTAATCTTTATTTCCAAAAATATCATGAAATAATAGCCCATAAAGATTAAAAGCTTAAAGAATATATGGATTCACTCTAGTTAATTTTTTCCCATTATATATATAATGTATTGGGAACATAATCTACTGATGATGGTGATGCTACCTATATTGATGATTTATGTATGCACATACAGTAACACTCACACAATACTTCTCTATATAACCAAATTACTTTAAAATCAATATGCAAATCATTAGTTTATCAAAGATTAATTGAAATATGAATTCACTTAATAAAATTTAATTAAACTTGATATTGTTGATGATAATCAAGCCTGTTCCTTATATAACTGCTTATATAAGATATACTGGTTATATTTCATGATCATTATACCTCAGAAGGTCTCATTTAATAATATTCATTCATAAGTAATTATTTTAATACATAATCTTTGAACTCATTAATCCTGATTTAGGGTATCACGTTTTCTCTTCACAAGAATATCTATGAATATATTACCCTCTGAGAGCACCATTTAAATCTTTACTTAATTCTGAGCTTGAATGCTCAAGATTGATAGAGGATTGTTATGTGTTCATGGGAAATGAGTCTAACCAGAGAAGAATACACAAACACCCAATAACTTAAAAACATCTTTATTTATTTGAGATAACCTCAGGTGATGTACAGAAATGGTTTATAAAAATTATTACTTTGTGAATCAAATAACAAATTAATATACACATTAAAGAAATTATATTAAAGATTAAATATAAATGCCAAAATTAAACACACATATTTACACAAAATACGTATCAATTTATGCTACAAATAGTAATATTTGTCAAGAAAAAAATTAAACAATCTTTATATCAATAAAATTTATAAATTATAAGGCTTTTTATCTATATGCATATACATTTAAAAATTCTTGCCACAGCTTTTTAAAATAAGTCTGTAAGCTTAAGGTATCATATAAAGTTAAATCAATCTCAGGTTGTAGACTCAGGTTGGATTCTTTTTTGTTTTTGTAGTCTACTGATTAATTATGAGATATTACTTCAGGTGACAAGAAACAATTCTTCCATGGGCAAATAAACTATATTTCATATCCTCTGCATTATGGATTTTTATAGGTGTTTTTCAATGTTAATAAGGCTACCTTATTCAGGCTCTAGCTGGAACATGTCAGTTATTTTATCACATCTTTTTTATTTTTTTACTGTTTGATTTGGTATTGAAAAATATTATAACAATGGTCTTTCTTAAATGATATGTAATCCTCTCAAAGCGAGAAATGAAAATTTTCCAAACTTTATGATTGTGGCAACCTTCATTTTTGCTCTTCACAGATATTGTTGTTTTTCTGCTCTTTTTTCTCTTTATATAGCCTTTGCCCTAAACCCAACTATTCCCATAAGCCTTAGCTTGTTTGCTTTCTTGTTTTTTGATTTTCTACTAATTTAACACTAATCTGTAATTTTTTTATTGGTTTAATTACCCTTAATTAGTTTTTTTTCCTTTTCTTATATGGAATTAAACTTTAATTAAACTTTCTAATTATGCTTAATTAGTTCTTGTTTCTTTTGAAAAAAATTAATCATGACTCAATTTTTAAACAATTACATAATGTATTTGATTTTTTTTTTATATGCAGGAAAATTCATTTCAGATTATGTCAAAATTATGTTTTTATGAAGTTTATAGTCTTTACAATAAACTATCTTCCAGTTTTTAACTAATCTTTATGCCTTTTCTCAGTTTTTAGTAGAATTCAATGCATTTTCCCATCGAATATGCGTTAATTTCAGCTAAAAACTGGAATCGTAGCTTATTTTATACATAAAGCATATAAAATAATAAGCAAAAATTTAGTACATAAAATTTAATGAAGTTTAATATAAGTATTATAAATATGTCATCCATGTGTCTTGCATACATCGTCTTAAAGCTTAACAGTTATAATTTACTCATTGTCAATTGTTCTAAAAGCCTTAGATTTGCAATTAAATTTTAGAAATAATACTAGCAGATTAATTCACTTAGCCTATTCCGCATTACAGTAGTAACTATATACATTTAAATGTTTTCTTAGACATACTAAACATTTACTATCTGATCTTTTAATTTTAATTAGTATCTATGATTTACATGTAAGCATTTCTGATTGTGGGTTACTCACAAGTTTCAAAACGCACATTTAAAATATTGTTATGGGTTTTTTTCTAATATAACTCACTACTTAAATTGCTTAACCCTTTGAATTTCAGGCAGCCATTTTTAATTTTTAGAAAAATTTACCCTAACTCTAATAACTTAGATATTTTGTGTTTGAATGTAATAAATATAAAAAAAAAACATGCTGTAAAAGTAAGGTCATATATGAAAGAATGTAATGAAGCTGTTAAAATAATCATTTCATAAAGAAAAAGTTAAAAAAATATATATTTTTAATAGTTTTAAGAATGTTTATTTTTACACTGATTCACAAATCCTAAATTTTGAAATTCAAATGATAAAATGACAATTTCATAAACAGCTTCATCATATCTGTCACAAAATTTCAAAAAAAAAAGATGTATTGGAAGTCTTACCTGAGGTAATTTTTCACTGAGAAAATTACTAAAACAGCGGCCTTGCTGTGGTCCATTTTTCTTCTAGAGCCAGATGTGTCCATTTGTTCAAAAGTACCTATAACAATATGAATGGTTTTTAGTGGAGAAAAAGTAATAGAACAGTGTAATTCAAAAATAAATAAACTCATAAAAAATAAAATGAATAAAAATAAATCAATAAAGATAATTTTTTATTATTATTAACAATGATTACATGTGTGGAAGAAAGGCTGAGTTCAAATACATGGCACTATAACACAGAGTGGATGGATTGATGAAGCCAGAAACTGTGTATAAAATATCCTATATTACATGAAATTCCAGTTGTGTAGCATAAAGTTGTATATAAATATATTTATTATTTTGCATAAAAGATATGAAGAAAGGCTGAGTTCAAATACATGGCACTATAATACAGAGTGGATGGATTGATGAAGCCAGAAAGTGTGTATAAAATATCCTATATTACATGAAATTCCAGTTGTGTAGCATGAACTTGTATATAAATATATTTATTATTTTGCATAAAAAATATAAAAAAGGCCGAGTTCAAATACATGGTACTGTAACAATAAGTGGATAGATTGAGGAAGCCAGAAAATCTATACAATATCCTATATTACTTGCCTAAAATTGACACAAATCAATTGAGGGTCATAACTTTAGCACTGATGCAATAATTCATCCATAAATTCAAACTTGGTCATACGTGATACACTATTCATATTTATAATCATGCCAAAAAATGCATTAGCTCACGCAGTGACAGATACCCCAGTCCCCAACTTTTTTCCATTCTACAACATATTTATTTGAAAATATTATAAATTATTATTCTATAGCATATTTATTTCTTTCAGTACATCGAAAATATTATAATTTATTATTCTATAGCATATTTATTTGTTTCAGTAAATAGAAAATATTATAATTTATAAAAAAAATATATATATAAAAAAGTAATTACATACTCTTGAATGTTATCAAAAAAATGTTTATTTGTTTCAGTACATCGAAAATATTATAATTTATTATTCTATAACATATTTATTTGTTTTAGTAAATATAAAATATAATTTATAAAAAAAAATATATATAAAAAAGTAATTACATACCCTTGAATATTATCCAAAAACGTAATTTGAAAAGAGGGCCCAGAATCACAGACAACTTCAACGGAAAATCACAATAAAATCTTCAGTAATTGATCCAACAATTGTGGAATAACTTTTTTACGATAAATAAAATGATAAAAATAAAAAATAAAAATTTGTTTTAGGTACACTTTGCTAAAAATATTAGTTTCAGGTAGATATTGAAATCGCACAAAGAATGACGTATTGCGCGTATGTGTGACGTTTACCATTTACGCGTAAACTCAGCTCAAAATAGAAATTTCTAGAAAAGTCGTACAAAAGTCATACTGAGGGTCAAAGGGGTTAAAGATGAAACAGAAGTAAATTGCAATTTTATTGTCTAGCAAGTTGAATTCGTAAGAAAAATGTTTCAGTATATATCTCAGTTTTGGACTAAAAAAGAAATCCCTTCATAATTATAATATTTATTGAACATATAATTTGAGGGTAAAGGGGTACAATTATTAAGAGTTTTACATTTTTTTTATTTTTTTCCATATTATATTTTATTAAGAGATAGTTTGTCTTTTAAAAAATAAGTTAAACATTCATTGTTAAAAAGTTTGCTTTATTTTTATTTATTTTTAATATTTTGTTTTGATCGTAAATTAAAATTATAATGTTTTTAATATATTGTTTATTTAGTTCAGCTATTTCCTGAATTATGTGGGTTTTTTTTTAATATGGGAATAAAGAAGATTATTTATATTCCCATTTATCTAAAGATTTAAATTTTGCAGTTAAATTAATTTTGGGTTAAGTTTATTTGCGAAATAAATTTTAAAATGATCATAAACAAAAGAAAAGTATTAAAAAATTAATTTACATTTATGTGTGTAATCTGCAAACATTAAACAAAAAATATACATAAATATCTAATAAGTTTTTCATAGAAAAATATTTAGCACGTCACAATATGTTACTAATGTTTCTATTAGAGTCACTTTAATACACTCATATATGTAAATATGTAATAAATATAATTTATTGTATATAAAATTCAAATAAAAATAAATTACCCCCTCCCCGCAAACTGAATCTACGCATTCTATATAGCTTAAAACATAGAAGAATTCACTCTATTCTTCACTAGTTATTGATTTATGGGTAGGTTAGTTTACTTCTGTTTGAATTACATATGTCTGTGTATATGAAAGAGTACACCTGGGTCTCGTTTTAAGCGATAGATAGGTTCCTCAGAAAACACACGCAAATGAAATCATGCAAAAATAGACATAACTTAGATAGGGACTGTGATTTTTCAAAAATCGCTTAAAAGCAAAGCACCAACATAAAATTACTTTAAAATTTGCGCAAAAAAATAAGAAAATAAAATATGACTAATAAAAAATTTCAAATTTGAAAAAAATTGATACAAGACAAACTTTTTTTTAACTATAATATTTAATTTTATTCAAAACAATATATTTTTATGCAAAATTTACAATAATTTACATTTTTTTATACACGTTTTAATTATTATTGCTATTTGCCGATAAACAGGTTCGTTTGCAAACTGGTAAAAAATCAGATTCTTCACAAGAGGAAATACAACTAGCGCCAACATCACTCTCATGTTGTGTTAATGGTTTTCTGGTGACAATGTAATTAGTAATTAATCTAACAACTAAAAATTAAATTCTTATTTTTGTCTTTAATTTTCAATTTTAATTGTGTCCACTGCTATTACTCACCTTTTAAAATTAAACTTGCAGACACTAAATGATTAATAATTGATTACGTTCTTTTTTTAAAAGCAAAAACAGAATGTGATTTAAAATGAAAAATTAACACGCACAATGTTTGAACAAATTTACATTATAATCTTGTAAAATTTAATGTGTGTATACATAAAATGTGGAAATCATGATTTTAATTTCATTATTGCATAAAATCTTACTATTATAAAGCACTGAAAATATTGAAATTACTAAGATGAAAATCAAATTCCAATAATGTGCTATTACTTTCAATATGATGTAAGTGCATGAAATTTATTATTTAAAGTAATAGCGCATTATCGGAGTTCGACTTCTGGAGAAACATGAATCGCGTAACTTCAAAATCGCGTTAAATAAATCCGCGTTAAAAGAGACTCAGGTGTATTTGTTTTATTTGTTAGTACAAATATGATGGTTATAGATATAACTCTTAATTATTGATGTCCTTATAAAACTCTCAATACTGTTTAAACTCCTAAATGTGCACATGGCATACAGTCGTTATGAAAGTAATAATGGGCCTTGTTTGGTTTATGGTAGTTCTAAAATGGGAACTTTTGAAACTCCACTTTTATAAAATGTGTCTTCTGCTCTTTTCATTTTTGTGAAGGAAAAAAATATTAATTAGTATAAAATTGTTAGAGAGTATATAATAATCTGATCATCAATAGTTCTTTGACAAAAGCTAAATATAGTTTATATTTTTGAATTAATAAAATTAATTCATATTTTTTCATTATTATTTTTGTTTTAGACTTCATTTTTTTACTACTTGTAATTTTCTTTGGTTGACCAACTGTGATGAATAAAAATCATTTAATTAGCATTGTAAAATGATGAATGATTCAAGTCCTATTCTACCAAATCATACATTTTTACACATCAAATAAAGTTTTAATATAATTTTGTTGTCTTTAGAATCTTGTTAAATCATTTTGGTACTAAAAATTTTACAGGAAAAACAATAATTTTGTGGTTCATCAGCTAAATGGCATAGATAAGAAGAATAAAAGGGAAATAAATCCTGGCAAATAAAACAAACTTGCTTATGGTAATTAGAATTTATAGGAGAATTTGTAACCATGACAAGGATATGATTATGATATATTGTTATGAGATGAAGAATACTTAAATTTCTTTATAAGTAATTTTGTTTGGTAGTGTTTTTTTAAATTTTATTGGTTTGTATGAAATAGCAAATTTGTAATGAAATGAAATTTCTGTATGGAAATTATGGAAAGGATTAAAAAAATATATGGAACAAGATCATTGTACTAAAACAGAAGTAATTGTAAATTGCTAAATTAAATGAAGTATAGAAATAAATTGAAAGAGTATATATAGGGGACTTGAACTCAGATTTTCAAGCCACTTCACTATCCATACTATCTCATGCTATTGATACACATGACCACACACATGCAGAAAGGATAAATAATCACCAATATACGTATTTCGTGCTAAACCAACACTCATCAGTTGGTTCAGATTACCATCTCCCATATATATATATATATATATATATATATATATATATATATATATATCTATATATATATATATATATATATATTAAGATAGCAAATCCTTACACTTTAATGGAAAGGTTTCAACCTACTGCCACCTTCAACTCTTCAACCATCCATACCACTGAAAATCTGAAGACAGAATTCCCAAAACCCATGCTGATGCCAATATTGTTGTCATACCCATGTTGATCTGAAGTCACTCTGATCCCTCATATATAGGACAATATCCATTTAAATACATAGAGGGATGGGCAGAATGCAGGCTTAATATGTAAGAATTGAAAATATGGAAAAAAATTATAAACAAAATAAAATGGATCTAGAAATAAATAAAAAAATAAAAAATATATGCAATATAAGATAGAAAACCTAAATAAAAATCTTATAAAGTTGAAAGACAAGTTTAATCATAACTTTTAAATTTATGTAGCTTGAAATTAAAATATGTTCAAGTTTGCACCCAAGTGAAAGAGAAAAAGAATCGATGGGATGCTAAAACATGGAAACTAATGATAAATACCACAAGGAAAACAAGATTTGAAAGAGAAAAGATATTCAGAGTAAGAAAGATTAGAGAAGAGGAGTAAATACACAATCAATATTTTTAAAAGGTTTTAGTAAATAGATTATTATTTGAGTTGTGTTTGATTGCAGACTCAAACCAACAGTAATAAAAAATATGAATACCTGAAGTTCAATTAATATGATTTGTTAGGATTAAATATATTTACAGAATATACAATCAATGAATATATTGCCACCATGCCCAAAGGACTTGACTCATTTCCAGCTGCATGTAAGAGCCTGCCTCATGAGGTTGTCCAATGACTTTTCTGGCTATACCAGCCAGCTTGCCTCAAGTTGGCTCTGGTCTTAGCAATTTCCAGTCCAAATGCGAACTTGTCTCACTATGTAGAGTAATAGCATAATGGCTATAAGGGAAATGCTCATTGTTAGCAGTTGTTTCAATGGAGAATGCATACCATCACTTAGTTTAGACAGATGTTCTCTGCCTTACCTCTAAAAAGGCTGACTATTTATTGCCAGATCTTCAATCTCACTGAAAGCAATTGGATTCAGAGAGCATCATTGTTCATTTGCCAATATTAACCACTGGCTGATTTTTATCTATCTGTTTGCTCATTGGTTCATGGCAATGAATGCTTAATCTGATCAGATAAGGCAGGAATCTGAACTAGTTCACTTCTGAATGCAAGGTAAGATATGACAATGTGCATTGAAAATTTTACTTTTGATTTTATTTAATGTACCCTTGTAACCATAAACTTAAAAATAAATGTGACATTACATTCTTTATTGATTAATTATTTTTTGCTCATTGCTAACCTATAGGTTGTTTCATCAAGCAGAAAGATCATCCAGTATATTAGCACCAAAAGTCATTATTATTTAATAATCACATTAGGCAGTAATGTTTTATTTTTGGTTTCTCTTTTTCCAGAAGCCAGTCATCTGAAATCTATTAATTAAAAAAAAACACATTTTTTATTTATTTATTTAGTATTTAAGAATTAATTCGACATCAAGATTGATTATGAATAAAAAAAATCCTGAGAAAAATAAATTCAAAATTCTTGATTAAAAAAACCTCAACTAATTATATCTTTAATTAGATAAATTCTAAATATAGATAAAATTGGGTACTTAACTGACTTTATTTTAACTTACATTTTTTATAAATGTACATACACATCACTGTTACAAACTTTCATTTAAAGTAGAAGTCAAACAGAGATCAAACCTTTCTATTAATATTGTGTACGCATGTTTGTGAATATTTTTGCTTGAGGGCAGTTTGTCTTCTTTTTTTTTTTTAATAATGAAAGTTTGAAAAAGGAACGTGTATGTACATTTATAAAAAATGTAAGTTAAAATAAAATCAGTTATGTATCTACTTTTATCTATAATTAGAATTTATCTAATTAAAGATGTAATTAGTTGTTGTTTTTAATCAGAAATTTGTAATTTATTTCTCTCCTGAATTTTTTTATCCGTAATCAATCTTGGTGTCCGGATTAATTACTTAAGTACCTAATATTTTATCAATTTTTAGAAACTACTTTTATAATAATGTAATATACTTTAATATTTTTCATTTTTTCCCAAAGTTAAATAACAGAACAATGTAATCAACATATAATTACATTCAAACCTGTAAGTTTCTAATTGTTTTCACTATCCTATGCATATGAAATTTGAGACAAATGCAACTTAAATTTGAATAGTGCCTTTGAAACTAAACTAAATAACTGAAATTATTCAATTTTTATTATGTTATAAATATTGTCATTTTAAAAACAATTACCATTTAAAACCTAACAAAAGAAATCGGTTACTAATATCTCTCGTCTCAAAAAAAAAAGTTGCAAATAAGTTACGTTTAACATAAGATTTTGGGTATTTAAAAATAAACTAAAGTATGACATTTTTTTGAAAGACTATTTGCAGTTTCAAAAATATCTAAATGTAATCACATTTGCCTTTGTTGTTGTTTTTTTTTTTTGTTCAAATTAAAACTAATCACAGTTTTTTATTTAACTTTTTGTCTTTCTAAATGTATAAAGAAAATTATATTAAAGCATTTAAAAAAACAATTATTTGCGGATTACTTTGGGGAAAAAATTTTTTCGCGCCAACATGTATCTAATTATTATGCGAAAATCATTTGTTGATTTTTGTGAATTTTTATAAATGATAAATCTTAATAGTGTAAGTTTTATTTATATGCTTATTATTTTTTGAAAGTTTAACTGCCAAATAACTGATTTTAAATGATAAATTATTCTTTTTTAAAAAATTATTTTTTATTTCTAGTTTTATTTACTAATTTAGCTACGGCCCCCCTCCCACTCTCTCTCTCTCTCTCTCTCTCTCTCTCTCTCTCTATCTATCTATCTATCTATCTATCTATCTATCTATCTATCTATCTATCTATCTATCTATCTATCTATCCATCCATCCATCCATCCATCCATCTATCTATCTATCTATCTATCTATCTATCTACCTGCCAACCTACCTATCTAATTACCTATCTACCTATCTACCTACCTACCTACCTATCTAATTACCTATCTACCTACCTACTTACAATACCCACCCAACCATGCACCTATCTACCTACCTACCTACCCACTAACCCATCTTCCCACCTACTTACCTATCTGTCTGTCTATTTATCCATTTATCTATATCCATCCACCCATTCATCTATCTATCTATTCATCCATCCATTCGTCTATCCATCCATTTATCTGTCCATCCATCCATCTATCCATCCATCTACTCTATCTATTCATCCATCTATTTATCCATCCATCTATCTATCCACCCATCCATCTATCTGTCTGTCTGTCTCTATCTCTTTATCTCTCTATCTATCTGTTTATCCATCCATCCATCTATCTATCTACTCGATCTATTCATACATCAATCTACCTACCTACTTATTCACCCATGCACCTACCTAACTACATACCCATCCATCCATCTACCTACATACTTACCCACCCATGCACCTACCTACATAGCTACCCACTCACCCACATATACACTCACCTACCTACCTTACCTATCTAACTATCTGCATCCATTGATCCATCTATCTGTCCATCTATCTATTTGTCTACCCATCCATCTATCTATCCATCCATCTATTCATCCATCTGTCGATTTATCTATCTATCCATCCAAGCATCTATCTATCTATCCATCCATTCATTCATTCATTCTCTTTCTTTCTTTCTTTCTCTCTTTCTTTCTTTCTTTCTTTCTTTCTTTCTTTCTTTCTTTCTCTCTCTCTCTCTCTCTCTCTCTCCATATATATATATATGCACATTAATTTAAAATTGTTTTTATTTTATAAATATCTATCTACTTATCACTGATACCTATTAAAACATATAGATAGTAGCATGAATTTAGATTAGAGAGGCAGTAGCAATTCAATTTTTATTTTGCATTTATTTATTATTTTTATTTTTTATAAAATAGTAATTTTACATTAGTATACTGGAGAAAAACATGAAGGTAATATTCCTTTCTTGTTTTACAAAATCTTGGGATTACTTTGTTATAAATGTTTTCTTATGATTATTAAATAAATTGATTAATAAAGACTTGTTTTATTGATATCAATTCTAATTTTGATAGAAACGCTTGCCTGGAAGTATTTCAGTTATGATTTTTAATTTTATTCAGATTTGGAAAAAAAAAGACTTTATTCAAGCTTAAGACACACAATAATATTGTTTACTGAAAGATAGAATTTAAATTGTTAGAATTTACATAATTCAAAAAGATTATGAACTAGTCTGTTTTTTAAACCAATCATTTATTAACATTGAGAAATCAAAATAATCATCATAAACAAATTTTAAAATTTCATAATACTCCTCCAAAAATTTTGTGAAACTTTAGATTAAGCAATTGGAAAAAAAATTAAACTTTTGATTTGTTTTTAAGCAGCTTATTCATTACTGAGAAAAAGTTTTTTAAAATATGAAAGAAAAGTCTCCTACAGTTTCTTCTTTAATCACATTTTCAATTGAGAGATATTTTTTTGATAGAATGAAATATAAATAATTGTTTTATGTGACTTTCTAAGCAATTTTTAAAGTGATGCATTTATATACAATTAATTTGTGAAGTCCTCTATCTTAAATAAACAATATTTAGTATCATTGTTTTCAAATTACACTCTCTGATTGTTTATGTATTTGTATAAAATTTTAAAGTTGAGGTTTAATATATTAATAATATCCAGTAGAATTCACTCAAATTTTCAAAATTTGTTATAAATCACTGACAATTTATTATGACAATGAAATATTTTAGATGGGTTCCATCGTTTCTTTACTATAGGGAAGATGATGGATCAAATTTCAAACACATTGACATTAAATTTTTAGATATGTTGGTATGAATTTAATAAAATTTTTTGTATGGTATATAGAAGAGCAATATATATATATATATATATATATATTAAAGCTTACACTTCAATGTATTTTTAATGATCTATTGTGTCAGTTGCTTGATGGTGTTGATGCTAAGCAAAAACACATTGATATAATGTGCCCAGGCTAGCCATTCTATACAACTACGATGTCCATAAAATTAAAAAAATATATATATATATAAATGTAAGCAGACTTTTTGGGATGGTAATTAATCAGAGACAGGCTTTTTGTGTGTGTGTGGGTGTCGATAAAAAAGTATGTTACTTTCCAATAGCAAATAATAATACATTGGAGACTTTTTTGGACAGTAATTCCAACAAAATTTCACATTGAAAGCCGACTTTGTCTTTTTGGGACAGTAATTAATTTGGACAGTAATTAATCAGAGACGGGCTTCTTTTTTTGTTACTTTGCATATCTGAAAAGTTACAGTACATTTTAAATACAAAATTAAATTACATTCTACCCCCTTTTTTTGAACAGTAATTAGTAAGACACTGTGTTGGGGATGGGGGTGTAAAATTAAATTATATTGCACTCTTTTTGTGTGTGTATATATAAAATTTACATTACTTTTTTAATAACAAATAATAGTAAATATAGCAGAAACTTATTTGGACACTAATTAATCAGAGATGGGCTTGTTTGGTTTTTTTTTTTTACATATTGGAAAAGTTATGGTAGTTTTTAAAGAAAAAATTAAATCACATTTTACCCTTTTTTGGACAGTAATTAATCAGACACTGCGTTTTTGGGTGGGGGGAAGTAAATTTGATTGCAATTTACCAAATAAAGTTATTAATAATTATAACAAACTATTATAATAAAATTCGACTCCGGTGTCTGGCAATTAGCAATTTTGAGAGTTGGAAACATCCATCTTCCCTGTCTTGGACAATTTCTCATGATACATTACTTTTGTTGTGATTTTCAAAATAGTGCAGTGTCCCACCATAAAATTCAATTTGTAACGCTAACACAGTCCTGATAGAACAGTGATGACACTGTTAGAAGTGTTAGTGTTAGAAGGTAACAGTAGGTAAGTTCACATGAAACAAAAAAAGGTCGACCTGAAAAGTTAAATTATTTAGACACAATGCAGTCAACACGCCATCACACAATACTGTAATGAAAATATACAATCCAGCATTATGATAAAGGGTGTAACTACGGCAGCCAATGAAGGCATTTTTCAGTGCTTTTAGCATAGAAAAACGCCACAGCAGTAGCCAACAGCTGAGTAAACTGACTCTTTCTGTATTTTATTATAGAAAGAAAGCTATCTACTTGGCTGCAGCTGCGGAAATGGCATATTTCTAGCAATTTAGCTAGAAATAGTGCTGCCAAGTGGTTGACATTATAGATTTATCACTTCTTTTGATTAGAAAAGTTTCTTTATTTAAAAAGTATATTGATTTTTTGCTTTTAATTGTAAAAGTTGATTCTTTAAAAATAATTGCCAAATAAACAAAATTATTCATGATTTTACTTTCAATATTAAGCTGACATTTGGAATAATTATAAAAAAATCTCAATACTAAAAACTAAAAATTATATGTATAAAAACATTTATAATAAACACTTTTATTTATTGTTGATTAGAAAGCTTGAAAATGATTGTTTCTTCAATTATAATTGAAGAGTTTATATTTAATTTAAAATAAAAGCATGGAGAATTTAAAAATTAATTAATTAAATTCCTATTTTTTATAACTAAGGACTGAATTAATTAATTTCTGGATTCCATCTCCACATTTTTTGTCAAGTTTAATATTAAAACCCCAATTGCTGTTGAAGAAGCAATTATTTTCAGACTTTTTAGTTGATAATAAATAAAAGCATTTATTATATATATATATAATTTATAAAATATTGTAGAGAACAACAATCAAATAATATATGTATATATATATATATAATAAACAATAGAAAAAAACAATTAAAATTATCTAAGTATAATAAGTAATTATTTCTTTGTTAAATGTCTAGGTGTCCCATTTTTCAGGGTTTCTGAAATCTTTTATTAATAAAAAAATACATTACTTACACTTTTATACAATTATATAAATATAAGTTTTGATAAATAATATCCACCATATTTTTTCTTATCCATCTTTTAACACTCAATGTCTTGTGATATCTTTAATTTTTAAATCATTATTCTTAATTTATTGAATTTTACTTTCCTGAATTTCACATAAAGAAGATCCAGTGTTGACTAAATATCTTCCAATAATCATTTGGAGAAATATTAATCAATTGTATTTTTAATTATCAAATATATAATACCTTATTATTCATGCTGTTTTTAAAACATGCAGCAAAAATTCTAGTATTAAAGGGACACAAAATTTTCATATTTTTTTATTTAGTTTTTAATTAGTTAATTTTAAAAAGAGTCACCTGAATCAGTTAACATAAGGATGATAATGTTCATTGAAAAAAATGAAGTAACTGACATAATCTTTATAACTTGTAGTTATACAAAAAACACATTCACAAACACACACACGTATATATGTAAATAATAAATACATTTATTATTTACAATATAATATATTGATGACCTAGAAAGTGGTTATTTCTATTTAATTTATATATATATAAACAACTATAATTTTATAATAATATTTTAGTTATGACACAACAAAAGATATACTTTTCAAATTTTAAAAATTCTAAATTAATCTTTCAGCACGTTATGGCTAATATTAAACAAATAAAGATAAATAAGAGGATAAAATAAAATGTTTATTCCTAGGTAAGCATATAATTAGAATAAAAGTTACATAGCTAACACACATATCTGGGCACGATTCTAGTTTACATATTATCCATCAAATGGGGAGGGGGGCTTTAGTACATACCAATGGTTAAAAAACTAATTGATAAAAAATAAAATGTATAGATTTTAAGAATAATTTATTTAGCCAAAAATACAAAGTTGTATAGATAATTTCAATTAATATATTTTCTGTGGAATATATTATATTAATACACTTAAACATAGTGTCTCTCTTTTTCTTCTTCAATCATTTAAGTTATGGTAGGGCTCAGTTGTCATGAGTTTCTCATGTCATTGGGCATCTTATAATAACTGTGGTAATGGGATTGAGTGTTTGAGCAACAACATTTCCATTCTTTAATTACAAACACAGAATTTCTGACTCCATTATTCCATCTCTCTCTTCTTTTTTTAACTCAAAACTCTCAATAATGAAGAAAGTAATGATGGGGACAGGTTTAGTAAGCTAGCAGCCCTTAGTTGTTATTTTTGCTTCAGACAGTACAATCACTAATGGGTCAGTTTGGAACTGTATTTAAGTGAGACATTTTGCTGACAATGATTGTATGTTTAGGCAGCCCTATTTAGGGATCCTGCTTACCACAGAAGTGAAAGGGCCTAAAAATGTCTAAAAATGATGTGTCTCACACAGACTGGCTAGGTTGTAGCATCTTATGGATTACTATTTCAGTGGAAGAAATAATAAGAATAGTAAGAATAATATCAGTACAGGTGATGTAATAAGTGTCAGTAGTTGTACTAAAGGTGAGTATCACAAATATAAATCTAATGTTTTTCTAAATATAAATAAATACATGAAATGTACAAACTTTACTTGATACAAAAGTCTTTAGGACCCAAATAGAAGACTGTCATTGTGGGGAAAGAACAGTTAAAATTTAAGATTGATATAGCTGCTCTTATCCAAACATGACTCCCAGAGAAATAAAGTTTCTTAGTATCAATGGATACAAGTTTTTGGAAAGTCATGGTAGTCAGTGTTGAATTTGTTGTAAAATATAATTTAATATCATCTATTATTGGAATTCCTTATTGTATTAATGAAAGATTAGTGATCTTAAAACTTGCCTTGCATAATAGTATTAGAGCTTAATTTATCAATGCCTATGCTCCAACTTTTGATTCAAAGAATTCAGAAAAAATATTTTATTTCTTGTTGGATATCATTATTATATCAATATAATAAAAGATAAAATTATTATTTTTGGAGGCTTTAATACACATGTTGGTGCAAACAGTAGACTTTGGATTAAAAATAATGGTATTGGAGCTGTAAATTCTAATGGTCTGTTATGATTATGTTTATGCACAACACATATACTGACTATCACAATCACTTTGTTTAGGCAGAAAAATCACTACAAAAACATAGATGCACTATGCTCAAAATAATGACATTTAATAGATTACATTATTGTTAAGATACAGAAAATAAGAAAAGTTCCTATTACATGAACACTAATAAGCCCAGATTGTTGAACAGATCATAGATTAGTATGATCTAAGATTAAAATGATATTTGCATTATAAAGCAGATATTATTCCAATCATATTCCCCCCAAAAATGCTGTTCATCACTTAGAAGAAACTACTAGAGGTCCTAAATTTCAAGAGACATTGAACACTAAAAATTCTAATTTGAATTTCAGAACTGTCATATTACTGAAGAATAGAATTCTTTTAAGGAGTGTATTATGGATACAAGTAAATCAATTTTTGGGTTCATTAAAAAAAGAATTATGACTCATTTTCTGACAATGATTATATTATTAGTGATTTAATTAAACAGAAATATGTGGAATTTTTTTCTTGGGCAAAATAATAAATTAAATATAGAACTTCATACTAAATATAAAGATCTGAAAACAGAAGTTTAACCAAAGACTTAAAATAGATTGATAGATTAAAATTGTGAAGAAGATGCAAACATTCCCTTATTATGGCCATTAGATTTTTATTGGATACATTGAAAGCAATGTATGGACCAGAGAAATGGTATCACAATCTTATTAAATCTAACAATGAACCTCTCTTAAATGATGATGATATTTTGATGATCATTTGAATAATGATACAAGTGATATGATGACTTTCAATGATATATCGATTTTAAATCTATTCATTTAGATTTGGAAAAAGATATTTAGCTTAATGAAGTCAAAACAGCTCTTGTAATCTTAAAAATGAAACATCTGCATTGCAGGTCCAGATGAAATACATGAAGAAAATTTGAAATATGATTTTTTTTCTGTTTTTAGAATATCAATAAACTCCAATATTGTGCAAGCAAAGAAGTACAATTTTCTTTATTTTGGATTATCAGAATATCTAGATCGTTTGACTGGAATTAAAATTTTAATCTTTTAAATGGATTTTCATAGCAAAAATCACCCAAAACGTTTTTAAAATTTGCCATTAGTAACATGCATTACAATTGCAATACTATGGAGATCACATGATGATAATATGGACATTCTATAATGTAAAGTTTTTTTTCAATAATTTTTTGGCATGTAGATTTGAAAAAGTGTTCAATGGCTTGCTTGAGAAATGTTTTGTTTTTCCTATTGCTGTTTATTAATCTTCACTGGTGTATTTTCATTATTGCAATAAGATAAAAATTATAAACATTGAGAAAACATGGATTAATATACATGTCACAAGGTTTTATTCTACCATATCTTTTGATAATTATTATATAATGTCTATCAATCCATTGAAAAGAAACCTTTTGCATCATTCTATAGAATAGACTGTAGATTTTTTGTTTCTCTTTTGCATTGTTTTTTTAGTGTTGTTGTTTTTTCTTATTAAAAAAACAATTAGATAAAATCAATTTTAATTATATTATTTTTTCATATTCATTATTATATTTGCTTGATATTGATATTTGAAAATAATTTAATCTTAGAATGTATTTAATAACCATTACTTAATTTTTCTCTCATCCCAAGCCAGATGAAAACTCATTATTTATTCAGAGCATAGAGAAAATTAAACAAAGAGACAAAACTCTTGCCACAACATTCATTTTTCAAAAGACATGGAAGCTATATCAGACTCTCTAATAAAGTTAACAAAGAACTTAACCACTAAATACCTAACCCTGTTTAACTCAATAATATTAGTTCCATAACTCATCTAATATTATAATTGTTCATTATCCATATTTGTAATATATCATCCATATTAATTAGTTTAATAAATGTTTTGAGAATAAAAAAAATTATAATAACAAACAATTATTTAAAATCTTGCAGGTTTAAAATAACAATTTGCTTTATTGAAAAATAATCAGATTATTATTATTATTATTATTATTATTATTATTATTATTATTATTATTATTATTATTATTATTATTATTATTATTATTATTATTATTATTATTATTATTATTATTATTATTATTATTATTATTATTATTATTATTATTATTATTATTATTATTATTATTATTGTTGTTGTTGTTGTTGTTGTTGTTTACCTTTTTCTATACATACCATTACTTGAACGTACGATCTTAATATAAATATTAAAGAAATTATGATTATCTATTACATTTCAAACATATACTGCATTCACTGAACAAAAAAAAATTCAGATACATTTTGAACAAAGAGATCTTATCTTACTTTTTGAAAAAAATCCTAAGTATAAATGATCCTAGAAGCTTTAAATGAAAATAAAATTGAGATGTATTGCATTTTTCTATAAAAAAATGTATTCAAAAATATAATGTGATTAATATATTCAAAAACAGGAAGTGACAATCGATTAGTGATTATTGAGATGTAGTTTACATTATTAATGTAAAGCTATAAAAGTGAAGTTATTAAGAAAAATATCAATAGTTTTATATTCCTAATCATCGAAAATAAACCCAGTAATTTAAACTAGAACTTATGAATAATTTTAATATATTAATAGACTTGAAGGTGTACAGACTTCAATGATATCAATGAGAAAATAAATGGTATTTTGCTCAGAAATCTACAGTCAACAACAGTTTATCAATAAATTTTCAATTGGATTATAGTAATGTATGAATTTAAAAATATGAAAATATTTTTAAAATAACCCATTTAAACAAACTGAATGTTTGAAATTCTGCAACATAATACTTTAAGAAAAGATACAAAATCAAGAAATGTGTCAAGCGTTGTTAGCCGAGATGGTTGTGGGTTCATCTCCCAAATGATGCTATGACATATGGAAAAAAAAAATCAAGAAATGTGTGAAAAATGTTTATCAAGAATTTGTATTTTAAAAAAAAGAACCAAAATGTTTACTTTAAAACAATATATTTAAAATTACAAGTATGTTTAATGAATGGATGAAGCATACAATTAAATTTATGAACAAAATAATGAAATTATTATAGGTATTTTAAAGGAACCAAATAAAGAAATAGAGAATATATTGTCAAAAGCAATGATGAATAAATGACAATTTACATAACCGGTTGAGTAATATAGTAGTGATATTTAAGAAAATTATAGAGAAAGATATTAAAAATTACCAACTGTCTTCTCTCGCTCTATAAAAAATATTTGTTAATCCTTATTACAACTTGATTACAATGAATTATGACATCAAACCAATCGAAATTAAAAGCTGGAATTAAAATTATATATAATCCAATAGGTTACATCAAAATATTAATAGGTGTTATAAAAATATATCCTTGCCTTTAAAGTTTTGAATTTGTAGAATATAAAAAGATATGACACTCTTGAGTATTTCTAAATAATATTTATCAAATAATTAAAAAAATTAATTAGATTATGTGATGACACTAAGATATACATTAATAGGATGTCATTGATTTTTTCAAAATTTTTACACCACAGTATTGTTAAAAATTATTTTATAGTATAAAATATGATGCTATGAGAAATGAAATAAATTGAGACTATTTTTTAGAAATTCAATAAAGGTTACAAGAGCTATCAGATAAAAGTAGTACTAAAATTAAATGCTAAGAAGACTTAAATAAAATTTGTCTTTTCGAAAAAAAAATAAAGATTGGCAATAATTATTTAAGAAGTTAACAACATTAAATATTCTTGATAAGTTATCAATTTATAAGGAGATTTAATGAATAAAATTATTATAAATTGAAGTTTGCAATACTTTTGGAAAAACTAATATATATTAAAAACTAAACTTATATGCTTGCAAAGGAAAATTTTTAATAAATATGTTTTATCAGCACATATTTATAAATTTCGGATTAGAACACTTAATATAATAAATAATACCAAAACATTAGACTATACAAGTAAATAATGGAAAGTGACAGAATAAAATCCACATTGAAATACGTGGGTAAGAAAATAAATAGGTGTCATTAGTGTCAAACCACTTCCTAGGCTTACACAAACTGTTGAAACAGAAGCAAACTCTCCATATAGCAGCGCTACTTTATGGAGAGTTTTGTATCTGAGTTGTTAGTGTTATTGGAAGTATTAAAAAGCTAAAATAAAGTTTCAATGGATACTTGTAGTTAAAAAAAATAATGATAATGGACAGCTGTTATCTTAAATTTGATTTCAATAAATAATACAAGATCTAGAAAGAGATTACATGTAGTAAGATAAATAAATTTTATGGAGTTGTGTAATAAAAAAATTATAAATCAGAAAAACAGGAAAGTAATTTGGAAATATTAATACTTTTATGGTAGAAAGATAATAGCTAAAAATGTTTATGATAATATAGTTTTAACAAAATAATCATTTTTTTACCATTTAAAATGTAATTCTATACTTAAATTGTTATTTCTATATAATATATTATGACATCCATAAAACGAGCACTTCTGTTTAACTTAATAAGACAATATATTTTTTCAGGATTTTTTTTTTAAATCATTACTTAGTCATGAAAAAGTTTCATGCTATTCTTCTGATATTATTTGGTAAGTTGTAAGATATTAGAATGTATAATTAATTATCTAGTTTGTTGCCTTTGTATTTTAGTTTTATATATCAAACATTTTCAAACTTAAAATTAAAACTCCAAAATGAACAATTGCCTAATAGTTTCAAACATAATATTATTTTCATAAATAATAACTTTTTAATCTATATTCTTTTTATAAATCTTATTTTATTTTCATTGAAAGTAAGCAAGTAATAAAATATTTATTTATATGAATTCAACGAATTTAAAATAAGATTTGGTGGCCTAGCGGTTAGCATAATTGCCTTCCAAGCAGCTGGTCCGGATTCGCTTCCCGGTCAACGCTTTGACATATAAGAAAAACAAAACAAAATATAGATTAAAAGCGATTATGAATCTTAAATTTTTTTGTGATGGATTGATTGATGAAGATAATAATGGCATTTTGCATGTATTCCGTAACAAAAAAACAAAAAAACATTACAGCTATTTTTATAAGAATTAAATATAAATAGTTGGAAATTGTATGAGGGATAACACCTCGAAAGCGCTTAGCCTGGATTAACTCATTTTGATTGTTTGCTATTAAGAGCTTCTTCAACCAGCGTTTTAAAGCTCTTGTATATACTAGATATTATTTTTGTACCATATTTTTTAGATATCTTTTTATATAAAAAAGTAAAATGTACATAAAATACTTTTAAACTTATTCCCCGAGTATTATTATAATTTGCAAATTAGATTTCAAAAAACTCTTTTTAATGCATTGTACAGGCTTAAACCTGCATTTATATATGTAATATATGCAGGATTCGAACTCAGACTTTCACACGACCCACTACTCTCAGTGCCATCTCATATTGCTGACCCACCTGATCACACACATGTTGAAAAGATAAATAATCACCAATATAAGTATTTCATGCTAAACCAGCAATCATCAGTTGGTCTAGATTACTATCCTCATATATATATATAATCAGTGCTCAGCTTTATATTAAGATAGCCAATCTTCATACTTTAATGGACAGGCTTCAAACTATTCCAACTCACAACTTTTCAGCCTTCCATTTCATTAAAAATCTGATGGTGGAATGTTCAAAGCCCTTGTTAGTGCCAAGGTTGTCATCCTACCCATATTGACATATTAGTCATTCTAACCCTTCATGTACAGGAGAATAATCCATTTATACGTACATATGAGAGGGATGAGCAGACCTTTTACACACTATTTATATAAATTAATACATTGTACAGGTTTAAACCTGCATTTATATATGTAATATATGCAGGATTCGAACTCAGACTTTCACACGACCCACTACTCTCAGTGGCTATCTTAATATAAAGCTGAGCACTGATTATATATATGTGTGAGGATAGTAATCTAGACTGACTGATGATTGCTGGTTTAGCATGAAATACGTATATTGGTGATTATTTATCTTTACAACATGTGTGTGATCAGGTGGATCAAAAACTTATTTTATAAATTTTCAAATAACATCTACGTTTTCTATTATGTCAATTCATTAATCCGATCAAAAATGTCCATACTTATCTAATATTCAAATTTTTAAATAGGAAATGAAGTAATCAAAAATACTTTGAAAGTGCAAAACTTATATGAACAATGATTTTTTAAAGACACCTTACAATTATAAAGAATAAATCAGATGAATACTATTAGTTTTAATAAAATTAAATTAATTTTACTAATTAAAATTATTTTAATAAAATACTTTCTAATATGTTTTTATCTTTTTATTAATAATTCATTAAAATTTCTTCAACAATTTTAAACTTACATCAAAATAATATATGCAATTAATTATTTTAGTGTAATTGAAATTTAACTAATTAATTCTATTTTGACAAATGACATTTTGTTATATTCACACTATTATATCTCACCTTGTCTTTAAATAATAGAATAGTTCAGGTTTTATTTTATCTGGATCTTATTGAGCATTCATGACCACTAACAGATGCATTAATGCATGATAGAGCTCATGAATCTGAATGTTTGGTAGTTGTAACTTATGCCCCTAACAGATTCATTAATGCATAATAGATCTCACAAATCTGAATGTTTCTATTAGGAATGAAGGATCTCACAATAAATAGTCAAGCTTTTTGAAGATAGGGTCAGAGAACTGCTGTCACAGAGCTGAAAGACAGAATTTATGTTCTCTAGACAATAACTAACATATGTTTAGGACTAGAAGCTGCTAGAACCAAATGCTGACACAAGACAAGCTGTGAAGTAAATCTGGAAGTATCATCACACCTATTCATGAGGCAGACTGTCACAAAATAGCTGGAAAATGGTAGATAACACCTATAAGCGTGCATGAACTCTCTTTCATAAAACACCTTAAAATTAAGAACTATACCTCACTAATGATGGCAGGAGATGTATAATTATTGTAAAATATCATAGGAATGCAAATGTATGTTTGTTTTTATGTATTATTAATAAATATAATACAAAACATATTTAAATGTGCCTGTATTATTTATATTAATTCGGTATAAACATAGTAGTTTGATATAGTCAATAGATTCAAAAATCAGCATCACTATGGATGCTTGAATGCCATGAGCCAGTTTTCCCTTGTAAATTTTTCCAAGATCTCTCTCTTGAAATTATTTCACTGAAACACTGGAAGGATTGACAGACCATGCTTTCACAGCTACATCTGTACAGAAGATATAGGTTGAGTAAACACTTCCCATTTTCTTGAAGCAAAGTTTCTAGCCTCACCGATCCCTCCTTACAATACCTGTGTTTCATTTTGATGAATGTACCACTCCAGTCAAACTGCCCACAAAACACATCTCCACCATTAACAAAGATGGCTGGAAATCAGGCACATGGCGAGACTGTCAGACTGGCATACAGCTTGAGTAGATGAGCAATTGTTCACAGACCTGAAGTTTAATAAAACATTAAAGTGAAGATTCTTTTCGGTAATATTATACATCTATTTGAATCAATTGGTGATTTTGAAAACAGCTCTTGTAATGGCTATGTACTATCAGATAGTTTTCCAAGTGTTCATCATAAATATGACAGAAAAATTATCTTTTGTTTGATATTGTTATATTTTAGTAAATATTAACAGCAAAACTTCAAGACAATATTTAGAATAATAGAGGATTTTAATGTAAAAATAAGACTACAATGTCCTAAAGTCATTTGAATTGTATGCAGTGGTAAAGGGTATCGATGTAGTTAGCATATTACATTTCCTTTTCTACTTAGTTTCAGCTTTTAAATGTGCATGTGTTTTTGAAGCCATACTGGAATAAATAATTGATAAATTAAAAATTCAGCAGTATCATTGATATTGACACATATTTAAAGATGTATATAGTGGAAACTAAGCTAATCTAAAAGTAAATAGTAAACAATAGAACATAGGTTTGTATTTATACAACATTTATTTGTATCTAAATAAAATAGTAGATTTTTTCATGACAACTTTTTTATAGAGTGCAAATATTAAATAGATATGATAAGTAGTTCATTATTGAAAATAAAATATTTTTCTGAAATGTGATAATGTTTTAATATTTTTGCAAAATAATCTCAAAATAAATGTGTTTGTATTTTACAATCATAAAATATTTGGTTTATTGTAAAATTTGCAGTTCATAAAAAAAAATAAACATTTTTCCATAACTAGACATTAGGTAAAAAAATCAAAAGTATTTATTTATCCAATGACTGGAGTAAATATCCAGGCAGTTATGTGCATTAAAGCCAAATTCTAAACAAGGTGATAGCCACACCCCTGACTTATTACAGTCTCATCTGGACCTAAGCAATAAAACAGAAATGAAATGGAATCTGTTTTTAGCCTTTTTTTGAAGGTAATTAGCTCTATTTATCACTGGTAATTAAACTAATAATAAAATAAAGTTATTTGTCTTTTTATTATTATTATTATTATTATTATTATTATTATTATTATTATTATTATTATTATTATTATTATTATTATTATTATTATTATTATTATTATTATTATTATTATTATTATTATTATTATTATTATTATTATTATTATTATTATTATTATTATTATTATTATTATTATTATTATTATTATTATTATTATTATTATTATTATTATTATTATTATTATTATTATTATTATTATTATTATTATTATTATTATTATTATTATTATTATTATTATTATTATTATTATTATTATTATTATTATTATTATTATTATTTGGTTATTAATCCATTTCATTGTTTTATTGTATTACAATAATGATTAAATAATACATTTTCTTTGATGAAAAAACAAAAAGTTTTTTATTAATGTATTCCATGAAATTAATTTTTGATCCAGTCTAAAAGACAAATAAGAAAATTTAAACAAAAGTAAAGAACAAATAAAATAAAAAATCCAAAAAAAGAAAAGAAATACTTTACAATAAATAAGAAGGTTTATTATATATATATAATGTATAATTAATTTATATTTCAGTATGATGTCCTTTTATATGAATCTAATTTTCTCCAAAAATATTCTGTTTATCAACGAGTGTGCAATGTGATATGATGTACTGTGACTCCTCCATTTACAAAGTCAGGAATCTCCCAGCCACTATGTCCAGAGAAACCTGAAAAATTAAGAGAAAAAAAATATTTTGTGAACCTTTAAAAAAAGAATTAAGGAAAAAATTAATTAAACACTAAGAGTGAAGTATACTACTATATGATTCTGAAATGTGAACAATGAGTAAAAAACAAATTAAAAACAGATCAAAAGTCTTTAAAATTTGAGCAGGGAGAATGTTTAAAAAATATCAGTTAAATGAATAAAATGACAAATGAAGAAGTTTCAAAAAAAGTGAAAAACTAGATCAAACATATGTTTAAGCAGAAAGAGTAGTTTAATGAAAGATGTTTTGGAGGGAATGATGAGTGGAAACAAGAAGAAGGGGTGAAAAAGACTGATCTTGCTAAATAATATAAGAGATGGGAAGAGATAATTGAAGAACTATGCAGTGAAGAAAACGAAGTGGATAATTGAATGAATTTGTGATGTGACTGCTCTTTGAACTTGTCAGTAGGGCAGAATACTATTCATTGATATTAAATGACTACAATATTCAAGTCTCTCACAAGCAATAGACTACACAACATAATATTTATCATTCTGATTTATTCTGTTTTTGTATTATCTATAAATCTATTTGAAGATTTGAATTTACTATTAAATTTTTTAGAAAATAAATATTTTTTTTTCACTATGAATATAATTGAGGAAGATAAGGTAATAAAATTAAAGTAACAAGTAATAAATTTCATTGTCTTATGTTTATACACTGCAGTCAAAATTAAAGAAAAGATTAATTCTAAATATTTTACTATTAAATTCAAGTCCTTTCTATCTTCAAACAGATTAATAAATTGTACTAAAAATAAAATAAATCATGCCGATAAGCATCAAATTATCTGCTCTATTGTATGCCAGAAACTTGATTATTTAGTTATTTACTGCAGTGAAATTAATGATAGTTTCTCATCTTAAGCAGTACATTTGTCAATATAAAAAATCTAAAACTACTTTTCAACTTCGTTCTGTGTTTCTTTTGTCACAAGAAATGATCTGGACATGATTGTTGCACTCAAAAAAAATTAGCTTTGTATGTAGTGATCAAATGGAAATGAGGATAAAAGTAAAAAGGCATGGAATATTGATTTATCTAATAAAGTTTTGAATCAGATATTTATTAATGTAAAACTGAGTATGCTGTGGAATTTTCATTGTTAAATAATATTTCTTGTTTTATCATTTTAATAGTTAATTTATTGAGTCTGGTATACTGTATTGAAATGTTATTGGATAATTTCTTTTAGCACATTATTATATTACGTTTTGTTATTTACAATTTATATATAGAGTTTATTTATATATGTGTACATGTGTAAAAAAGTGCATTTATCTTTCAGTTACGGTACAGCAATGTCAACTTCAACAACTTATGCATGCATAGATATTTTGCATAATTTTTATGTATATACTTTTAATAATTATGTAAAATAAATATATTATTATTTACATTATATTCTAACTTCTTATGTTTGTGTTTTCCATTAATATTTAGATTCAATTATTTTGCCTAAAGAAAGTGGTAAGTTTTATATTTTAATAACATAAACACAATATTATGTTAAATGCTGGCTCTGGGTTGGTATTTTTAGATCTAGTGTCTGAACCTACCCTGACACCTCTCTGAGGAATGCCAAAGCATGAAACCATGGTCAGGGGTTTGGGGGGGGGTCATGACAGAGATACTTTAAATGCTTTCTCTGGCTAAGCATTTATCACAAAGCTTGTTCAGGAATTGGCAATCCTCATTGTTTATAACTTACAAGCTTAAGAGAATAGGGTCATGTGATCTATGACTCTTATTTTGACAATATTATAGTTTATTTATAATACTATATTGTTTATTAAAATAGCAGTTTATTAGATAATTTCAGTTCTACATGTTCTAATATAGTAACTTCATGAGTATTCTTATAAACTGAACTGTAACTAATATTTACAATACATTTTTAATAACGCTTCTAAAATCTTATCATATGCACAATAATAAGAATATGCACAGCATATACAAAAATATTGTTTTAGTGTCAGGAAAAGTTTATAATGTAGTTCTAAATGTTGAGGTTTTGGAATAAATTATATAATATGATAGTGAATAATATCAAAGTATTATTCTCGATGATCATTTAGTTGGAAATACTAACATTATACCCTAGTCTATCTTACATCAAATGAAAATATTTAAAAATCATTATAATTTTGTACAATTTTATGGTTCTCCAAAATAATATATTTTATATTTATGGAGCATGCCTACTTATTAGATTAATTCACAAAAATTAATTTGAACTTATACCAAAACAATATTTACATCTACATATTAAGATTGAACATAGCGAAAGAGTGAAGCAAAGAATAATAAAATATATATTAAATTAAAGACATTACATAATGATTTAAAAGCAATGTCATTTTAATTATTCAACAATTTTTAGAAAATTGAAAAAAAAAAAGATTAAATTTTTCAGCTTTTCAAAATATACTGATTGATATATCAAAAATTAAATAGCTATCTTGAAAACACCTTACAAAGATTCCCTTGCTGCTTATTTTACACCATAAACATTGTTACTAACATTTTTTTTTTACATGTTTGCTATCACTTGTTTCCATCAAACTAAAACAATTTTCATTTTAATATTTTTAACTTGGCACAAACACACTATTTCTCAATCACTATTTGATACTCTTATTATTTATTTAAAGCTAAGTAATGGAATAATATATTTAAACAATTATTATATATTAAGTTTTATAATATTTTACTTGTTTTTTAGAAGGATGTTATTCTTGTACATATCCAAAGTGTGACCAACCGTGAGTATAATTTTTTAATGTCTAATAATGTCAGTAAATTATATAATATTTCTTGTCATCGTTCACATTTTTGATCATGTCAATCTATCTATCTATCTATCTATCTATCTATCTATCTATCTATCTATTGATCAATCTATCTATCTATCTATCTATCTATCTATCTATCTATCTATCTATCTATCTATCTATCTATCTACCTACCTATCTATCTATCTATCTACCTATCTATCTATCTATCTATCTCATCTATCTACCTATCTATCCATCTATCTATCTATCTATCCATCTACCCATCTATCTATCCATCTACCTATCTATCTATCTATCTATCTATCTATCTATCTATCTATCTATCTATCTATCTATCTATCTATCTATCTATCTATCTATCTATCTATCTATCTATCTATCTATCTATCTATCTATCTATCTATCTATCTATCTATCTATCTATCTATCTGTCTGTCTGTCTGTCTGTCTGTCTATCTATCTATCAATCTATCTGTCCATCCATCCATCTTTCTTTTTTCTTTTCACCTACTTATCTATTTGTTGCTTATACATCTATTATTTATTTCAATATATTGGTAAATAGATATATAGATTAATAATAAATAGTTAGATAGATAGATAGATAAGTAGATAGAAAGCACAATAAATAGATAGATATTATTTATTAATTTATCATCTATCCATCTATTTACTTCTTTATCTAACTATTTATCTGCTTACTTACCTATCTATCTATGTATTTTTTTTTCTAACTATCTACCTTTGGCTTTGCCTGCCTGCCCACCTACCTGCCTATGCACCTATCTACATACCTAGCTATCTATCTATATTGTAATGGTACAAAATTGCAACAGACTCATACAATAACACCACAGATTTGTGTGGCAATTGGAATGAAATAAAAATGATCAATAAGAAAATGGTCCTAGTTTAATAATGTACTATGGATTGCAACACCAGCTATAATGAATGTAATAAAATAAAATGATAATGATGATAATGTGGGCAAGATTTGCTGACTAGCCCACATTCAATTGAGCCCTCAATTAAAGATGTCAAATTGTAATGATACAAAAATATATACGATGTTAATGATAAAAAGTTTCATTATGACCTACAAATTTGTATACATTAGCACCTAAGTGTTACATTACATATAATTATCTCTAAATATCTTATAAATTTACAGCTTCAATTAAATAGTAATACAAATGAAAACGATGATAAGAGGGGTTATTATTCTACAAATTTATGTGCACTAACTTATAATTAATCAAACATAAAAAAATTTCTTTAAATGACCCACAGATTTAGGAAACAAAGTGCAATGGAATAAAACTACATTTATCCTGTTTTTCAAAATAAAATTTCTTTAACGATAATGATTACATATATAAAAAATAATATTTACCCTTTATAAACACAAGTGATACCCTTTTAATTTAATACAAACCAAAATAATTTCAACTACATTTTTATAACATTGCATTGGAAATATATATTATATATATTATTCCAATCCAGATATTACACATATAACATAAACACAACAACATACTCACTTAAACCATTAAATATCTGTTTGTAAGGAAAATACACAGAATAAAGAAACAACAATTTTATTAAGATTATAAATTTTATTATTTATGTGTGTATCTTAAATGAATAGGATTAATTTGTTAATTTTATATAATAAAAACAAGACATTGTTCACTTTAATATTTTAGCATCATAGCAAACATTCCAATACTTAAAAATTAATGCATTACCTATTAAAATTATTGAGAAAATAAAATAATAATAAAAAAAATGCTTGATTTTATCTCTAATACTGAAATTATATCAAATTTTGGTTGGTAAAATATATATGTATTGTAACCTTTAGCTTTTCCCTTAAAGCTAAATGTCAAGTTGTATAATAATCTAATGTTAAAAAAATCAGTAATCTAATTCTTATGCCAAGTAAATTTTGTCCTAATCCAATGTTTATTCATCTGATAAACCAATTTATAAGAACTTTTGTAAACTTTATAATTTTAAAATTAATTTTATTAACCTGTTCACAATGTTTTGAACCCCATAAGTAAGTCTTTATATTTTTAAATGTTTAGTTTTAGGGATATTATAGATCTAAAGTATTAGTTAATTTATTGTAAAATATTATGATTAAAGCCATCTTAGTTTAATTCTTAGAGTGTAGTAAAAATGAAGAGTTGGAGTAAGAATTTCAAGTCAAGTTCAAACCTTCAAGACTAGAGCATTAATGTTTAAATTACCTATAAAATATCTTATTTAATCTTAAATGTGATAAAAATATTTCAATTAAATATTGTCAAGTTTAGTTGATTAAAGAAGACAATTTTAAAGCTAAAAATTAAAAAATTAATGTATGTGTGAATGCATGGATGGGAAAGTTTTAATTTCTTAAAACTTTCTTGCTAAACTTAATGTTAAATTATCTCTTTAACATCTTTATTTTAAAAAGACAATTTAAAATATTCTGGGATCTTCAATGAGTTTTTTTTTTAAAAATATTTTAAAGTAATTTTTATTATAATATTCTGGTTTTCTAAATAATTTGTTTTAAAAAATGTAATAATTATTTAACTGTCTAGACATAATATGCAAATTAGTTTATTTTTAGTAATTTTCTTAAGATACTGAGAAATTTAGGAAGTATAATCAATTTGGTCAATTGGGTGAAAATTGAAATATCAATTTCAGCCATCAAAAAGTGGTCACATGACTTACATTATAGAGTTGATGAATACAATTGCACACTTGCCTACACTTGTTTATAATGGCTCATTTATTATATTGTTTTAAATTTGCTGATTTTAACTAAGTTTTAATTGCTTTTAATTAATTTTATTTTTTTGAAAAGTTAAAAGAATGCTTCATCCAGGCTCAATTTTTATACTGATAAACTTTCAGTGCTTAAAAGTTACATTACAGGAAACATATTAGGAAAAAAATCAGTACATTATTCAATAGTAATTTAAATTACTTGCTTATTATTATGATTCCTGTTATGTAAGAAATTTCATTGATTGTATTATTCATATGGAAAAAATAGATGACATTATAAGTTAAATTTAATATATGCTAAAAATATTAAAGCTGCTAAAGACTCCAAATTATTTAATTATTCTTAAAAAATATTTATTTGAAGAATGTTTTCTTTTACATTTTCCCCTCTTCAAATGAAGGTTTTCATTGGATGTGTTAATTTTTTTAAATGAAAAAGACTGTAGAACTTGTGTTGTAATAATAAATATTTTATAACTATCTTATTTGAAGTTATATGTTTCAATGATGAAATATTTACTTTATTTTAACTTTTATTGTTTGGACACATTATTCTTTTTTTTTAAAAATATGCATTAGCAATAAATGACTTTTAAATGAACATTTATTTAAAAGGATAACATTCATTTGTTTAAAAAGGATAAATTATTAAAAAAAATATATAATCGGTGAAATAGGTTTTATTATTATTAGCAGTAATGAAGAGATGATTTGCTTGTTAAATATCATTATTACGTTTACTTAAAAAAAAAATTAAAGTATAGAAATATATTTTCCTCATGTATTTAATATAACAAAACCCATTACCTCTCACTAGATAGGCGTACTCTACTGAATATTTATATATAATGTATCAATATACGTGCCTATGTATTTTTATTTAATTAAGTGATTTTGACCCAAAATATTATTATTCCAAACTTATGGATTTATTCTCGCAAATGTAATATATCCCCAACGTGTATTTATGGTCATCCAAAGGACACCAAGCGCCAATCCTATACAAATATAAGAATTATGTGAAGTGGATATATTACCAACAAGAATACTATTTACGAAATGTGAGAGACATTTTGGCCATCAGCTATCTCAGTCTCATGGCTGGGTGGTGTCACCACCGGGAGTAGCTATGAATGGGGTTAAGATTTCTTTTGTTTTTTTTTAAACATAAAAAAATACAACAACAACTAGATAAATGGATCTATAAATAAATAACTAATTCCACTCTACTTCACTGTATATTTATTTAATATTATAAAAAAATATATATTTATTACTGTCATTTTTAAATCGCACACATATGTCATTCTTTCCATAATAAATCTCTCATACGCAACTCAAGTAGTGAAAGTGGATACTACAAAAAAGTTTGTATCACATGACTTCTGACACTGATTACTTGATAATGTCCACAATGGAACGAGGCTTTAAGGAAACCTTATTAATTAGTTCACATGTCACCTCCACTTATGATAGTAAGAAAAAAACACAAGAATTTCCTTTTCACAAAGCAAAATAAAATAATTAATTAAAGTTCATTACCTGACTCTTCTCAGGAAGTAGTAAAAGCAGATTTATCTATCCATTACAGAATTCCATTCCACAGGTAAATTAGGCAATTCAAGGCAACGATTTGAGATTCCTGTCCATTGACCAATGAGGCTCATTTGATTCCATCATGGTTTTATTAGTTGAGGCAGCTGCAGCAGGTTGGGATTAGGGGTTTGAATCTGATGCGGCTTCTCCTACCCTGACATTTCTTTTGAAATCGCCATTATATATAAGTTAAATACTAAAACCGTTTAGGTGTTCATTGTTGTAGCTCTGCCGGAAAAAGACCCTATGCATTCTGGGTGGCTTGCTTTTATAGCCCCCTCCATTTATTCTAGAAGCTTCTTTTTTATCTCACTTCTGATTTTCAATGTGGACTAACCAGATCTGTTAGATGTGTGAAAACTCGTGTCGTAGCTTCTATTATAATATAACAGAAAAGAGAATCTCATTCTGCCGGAAACCTCTAGTTTTTAAAGCGTGAAACAAAATCTTGTTTCTCTCTTTTCACTACTTAATTCATTTATACACGCATTTATCACACACACATATATAGCATTTAAAAATGACAGAGTCCCTCCCCCCACGTTTATGTATTTGTAACCACCACCATGTAATAAACCAAATTAAATATTATATATGTCTACATGTTTACTGATTAAATAATTTTATTTGTGACTGGGTTCAAACCCATTCTGTCACATTAAGTTAAGGTTATTAGTTTATACTATTTTACAGAAATTTATATTATATTATGTACTGACAAATATAATATTCCTAAAATATTAATATAAAATTTATTTCTGAATTCATTATTATTATTCCAAACAATTACTGATTTTCATCGACAGCCAGAGTGAATTATCCTAAATATCATTAATAAAAATGTAAATTCTCCTAAATTATTCTTATCAAAATTTATTATGAACTTATCCTGCATTTATTACAAAACATTTTCTTTTTAGTATTATTATTATAAGTCTGCTTTACTATAAAATGTGATTTTTAAAAAAAATTGTTCCTAATGTAATTGTCCAAAAGAAGTGTTTTCAAAAGATAAAAAAGTAATATATTACATTAAAAATATGAATTGTCATTTGTTCTCTTATTTCTGAAGTAAGTTTCATACCCATAAATGACCATATGTATTTATTCTAGCATTTCTAAATGCCCAGTTTATTTGTGTAAAATATTGTGTATGTGTGTTGTAGTGAGCTGGATCTCTGCAATATTTTCAAAACATTATTTTTCAGTG
Source organism: Epiperipatus broadwayi (assembly GCA_028023455.1). Taxonomy (NCBI): domain Eukaryota; kingdom Metazoa; phylum Onychophora; class Udeonychophora; order Euonychophora; family Peripatidae; genus Epiperipatus; species Epiperipatus broadwayi. The sequence goes on from JAQFVV010012586.1 coordinate 254,012, forward strand.
ACTGTATTATATCAAATAGTAGGAAACAAGATGAAGGACTTTTGTTTTATTTTATATTTGGTAAAAGAGTTTAGTTCTTAAGCTTAAATATTCATGATTTTTTTGTTTAGAATACTATTATTGTTATTTTATGGATTTTCATTTGATGTAATTATATATGTGTTAAGCGTTGTTAACTGAGAGGTCATCGCATCCACCTTGCAAGCAAGTAGTTGGTTGCAGACGGTTGTGGGTTCGCCTCCCGGCCGATGCTATGACATATGAGATATAATTATATATGTTATTTATGAAGGATATTATCCAATGTTGTCAGAATATTTTAAGTTCGATAATGCTATATTTTTATTGTGTTATACTTGTCCCTTTCATGAAGTTATTTATTTTGAATGTACATGCAAATGCTGAATGATGTAGAAGCTGATGTATATTTTTATTATTTTATGCCATAATTTTATTAAGCTATATTTGGCATTAATTATTCATTTATCAGTATTATACCACAATTAGTTGTTGATATTTATTTTAAAAGATATTACTGCTTAGTCTCTCTCTCTCTCTCTCTCTTGTTTTAAGTGTATTTTATCTTGCCAGTGCATGTTGATGGAGATTTAACTTTAGCTTTCTTTTATATTGTGATATTTTTCAATGAAATATATAATTCTTCATCGTATGTTTAAGCATGTGATACTTTATTTAAGGCAAATCCCTGTTGTTATTATTATTGTTCTTTCTTGATGGTCCATTCTTATTACTTATATGACTAGTGATAAAATCTTAGCTCATTTATAAAACAGCAAAGTTGTTATTTGTTAAATCTTTAAATATCAAAATAAATGTTAGTTTTATTGTTAAATTTATCTTTCTTACCTATTTATCATCTGCATACTTTCAGAAATCTGAATATCATAAAATTTATTACACAATTGTCTATATTTGTCAAGCATTGATAGTACATAAATATTAACAATTTGGAATGAAAGTCACTTTATTAGAATTGCATCTCTGATGTTAAGAAAACATCTAAGAAAAAGATAATTTTATTTATTAAAATAATTATGGTGATTTATTCATCATTGGATATCAATTTAGTCAATTTTACTTGTAAAATATCACCTTGCTTGTTTGGCCACTTTATATTATTAAGAGATTACTATGCTTATTTTTGAAATTACTTTATTCTCTTTAGAAAATTATTTTATTTATCCATCATAAATTCAAATGATGGAATTATTTGATTTGGATTCAAAAAATGTTTAAAGAACATTTAGAAGTGTGGTATGTTGAGTGGCCATAAAATCCCTTATCCACTCATTATATCTGAGTGATATCCTAGTATATTATTTTATTATAAATTAAGAGTTTCTATATTTGTTTTAAAGTTTAATAATATTATTATAATTTTAGGGAGACATTATCTTAAGGGTAATAATATGTCTCATTGCTATGTTTACTAGGATTTCATTCATTGTTAAATAATTCTTAAGAATTAAAAGAGAAGAATAAAATATATAATTATTAAACTATTGATTATATGAACACTGAGATATACATTTTATGTGTAAAATTATGAGAAAAGATTATTTTACTTCAGAACAAAATTCTTTCCAAAAGCAGAAATTAATGTGGCAAAGATATAAAAATATCTGCTTCCATTTTATAAAATATTTTGATAGTAAATCTGATCATGACAATAAAATGCTTATCATGGTTGAAAGAGGTGTGCTGTTTGAAAAATGTGTTGTAAGTAGTGAATTTTAAAGTAACATAACCCATTTAATGGAATATGCTTTCAATATTAAGGGACATTATATTTCATAAGAGGAAGTATAAGAACACTGCTTCTCTTAAATTTTCTTTTATACTGCACTTATCTTAATAGTGCTTGGTTAGTATTATTTACCCTTACTGTTTCTCTTGGTATTGTGATATATGACATTTGAATCCATTCTGAGCTTAGCCTATATTGTTATTGTTTTCGTCTTTTATCTTGTCAGTTACAATATATATATATATATATTATAATATATCGTTATAATATATATATTTTACCGTTTATTTATATACGGTACAAATATATTGGCATTTGGTAAAAGCTAAAAAATAAAAGTAGATTTAGATTTTTTTTCAGTATAATTTATTTTGTTTAAAAAAGAAAATGTACAATGAAAGTTAAAATTGCCTTTCATTTTTTTTTTATGTAATTAGAAATAAAAGTAGAATTGGAGAGAACAAAAGAATTCCAAAAGTAAAAAGATAAGCTAAAAGAAAAATATTTTAGCTAATTAAAGATGGCCGAAAGATTTGCTAAAAAAAGAGAACTTTGTAACTGAAAAATGAGTAAAGACTGTACAAGATTATGAACCAAAAACACCTTGATAATAGCATGCGCAGAAGTTGAAAATTGGGCCTCTAGTATAAAAAGGCAGAGACCAGTTTGAAGAACATCTTGTTTTGTTTGTTTCTCTAGTTAGTCCTGGATAACAATAATATATCCAGGATCGCTCTATGCTGAAATAATTCGGCATGTTGGAGTGAATTGGAGCTTCTGCAGACATCATGCCTGAAGATGTACACCAGAAAAGCCTTCATGACCAACTAGGAGAATGGACCACAAGATCAAATAATAACCAAAGGCTGAGCTCATTCTACCTAAAAAACTATGCATAGTTATCTACTACTTTCCCAATAAATTTACCGGTAAGCTATGACTTCATTATTCCTGATTGTGACAAATTTAAGCATTTGCAAACAATTCGTAAAAATATATGTATATTAGGACCCCTATAGAGACTTTAATTTTTCTGTTCTAGAGACTTTTATTTATCCAAGAACTTTTTTTTATTGTGAAATTGTTTTTTATTAATTGATTCATATCTGAATTAACATATGTTCTCTCCAATTTATTTAATTAGTAATTTCTCTATTTTAATTTGTACAATAAAAATATTTATTTCTAATACCAATTTTCATTTGTATGTTATTCTATAATATTTATTAGTGTTTATTATTAAATTTATTATTAGTTTAGTAAGATTTAAAAATGTAATTTACCTTTGCCAGTATGTTATAAGTTCCAGGAAAAATAATATTTAAAAGATAATTCTAGTTTATGGTAGAATTACCGATTCTTAAAATCTAATACCGATAATTTTAAAAAAATATCTTTTTTTTTATCTACAACTTGTGAGACATGCTGGTGACAGATTTCAGTGGATTCTTATGGATCCTGGTGCCCAGATTAAATAAATTAAAAGCTGATTTCATCAATAGCACATTTTTTAACAATTCTAGGCCGAGTTGATCAGGAAATATAGTAATGTTTTTTTTAGAAATAGAAATACACCTTTCTTCTTTTTGAAATAGAAAAAAAAATTAACATTTTTTTTTTTCTTTTGACATAACTTGATCAACTTGCACATTTTATAACGTGTATAGAACTCTAGCAAAATGGAAAATGTTATAATATATATTGAAATAGATAAATCTCATATCTACTTTATGGTTGCCCGTGTATTCTGATTTCTGGCAGAGTTGGTTAAGAGGAAAATATATATTTTGGAATACATATTTATATAAAATAATAATATTGTAATATATTGGTTTTTATTATTATTATCTAAATGATTTAAAATAAAATTTAAAAAGTAACATTTTGTTATGTGGAAAAAATTATGTAGTAAGCAAGTTTGGTCCTGCTATGATGTATAACTCCGATGTCATTTTTGTTCAGTAATATTTATTCAAATTTTAATGTCAATAATTAAGATATATATATATGGTATCCTGTGAGATTAAAAAATGTGCTATGTATGAGATTTTGTGCCATCACATTATCCTTTCATTTCCATTCTAGAACACATTACACAGTTCAGTCCATCACAGAGACTCTTGTCATTTGTATTTTTTTTAAAATTTAAAAATACATTTCTAGTTAAAAATTATATTTATGTTATATTTATTTTGGCTAAATGTTTTAAAATCTTAAATAGTTGTTTGCTTTTTTTAAGAGAAATATTTATTGTTTTTTTTTTAAAAAAAAAAAAAACATTTTTACAACATTACCTTAAAGTTATACTTCACTATCTTAAAGTTACAGTTCACCATTTTGGTCTTTTTTTAAAATTTAACAAACAGTTTATGATGACTCAATGTGCCATGGCATGCAGGGAGAGGAAGGATATTTTCAGTGACATGCAGTATCATCCACTAAATGCACATCTTATAAGTGTCTGTTTATTTATTTTTTTAATGTCCTTTTTGCTTTTTTTCATAATTAATATATGTCTCCATTATTTTTTCATATTATACATGCTATGATGTATTATATCTGGTACCATATTATTCTAAATTTGCAATATGTTTAAAATAATGTCTCCACCATATCTGTGGACAAATTTTATTGATTAAATACATCACAAACTTAGAGTAATACATCATTGAAGTAATACATCACAGCAGGACTAATACCAAAGTTCTGTAAGTTTTTATTATCAGAAATTGGAAAATTTAAAATTAAAGAAAATATTTAAAAATATGATTGAATGAATATATGTTGATCTGATTGAATATTACATTATTTTTATTACATTAAAATTCAATTTGACAGACTAATTAAGAAAGAAAAAAATAATTAAATGAGCCAGACTATTTAAAAAATAAATCTTAAAAAATGTAAGATAATCTACAATTTAGTTTTGAAAAAATAGAGAGAAAAAACTATTAAAGAAAGATAATGATTTATATATTTTCATTGTTACATGTCTGGTAAAAGACAACAATATTTTTGTTTTAATGAATATATAAAATTATAATTAAGTAAAAATCAATCTCTAGTTTTACTCTAAGAAATTACTTATAAAGATAATTATAAAAAAATATTAATCAAATGTAATTTTGAGATTTAAAATGTGAAAAAGCAGATGAGGCTACAGAATGTTTATAAAAGTGTAATTTTTTAAAAAAACTCTTCTTAAAGCTAAACACTATGGAAATTAAAATGACATTTAATGGCTATAAACTTGGAAAAGTTATCAATTTCTTGAAGTCTATTTTAAGCCTATAATTGCAATGTGATTGATTATGTTATACCAACAATTTTTCAACATTCCAATACAACAGGAAATTTATTTATTAAAAAGAATTTCAATAAACAAAATGGTAAACCAAAAGAAAGAACAAAAATCTTCATAGAAAACTTATGTATGGACATTCTTGATTTATAACCAACATGTACATATACGTGCCAAAATGAGAAACATAAGGCACAAACTACGAAAATGATATGAAAAACATCTTCAAGAACTCTTGCGAAGAAATGACTGCTATCCAATGGATTATGTAAGTTACTTGTGTTATTTAAAAAAGCACAATATAATTATAGATATTATTCAAAATTCTTTTAAAACACTTTATCTGACCCCCTCTCTCTCTCTCTCTCTCTCTCTCTCTTATATATATATATATATATATATATATATATATATATATATATATATATATATATATATATATATATATATATATATATATATATACTAAATAAAATATTTTCAGGGATTGTTATTAAAATAAAAATGGAAATGAAAGAATGATATTGATGCAGATAGAAATAACTTTAACCTTTGATATAAGCAAGTTTTCACTAAACATATAATATCTATTTGTTTGAGTCTTTGATGAAGTAAAAGGAGTCATCTTGTACTCCAAACCCAAATTCTTATATGGATTTAAACCCATAAATATTCAATTCAACATATATAACTCTCTATACAAGTTAAAAATATTATTGGCAAAAGGTTAAGAAATATATTATTTTTTCACATTCTCACACTGGACTTAAAAATTCATATAAAAGATCTATTGTCAGTTTAATAAAAAAACTAGTTTTGCCTTAGGAATTATCAATTGTTAGTAATTAATAATTTCTTGCTAATATTCAAAGGTTAAACATTATTTCTATTTACAAGGATGTTATCTTCTCAATTTTATTATTTATTTTATATGTTGTACCGATCACTTCTTCATTTCTTTTGATCACTGAGGGTGCCACTAGGTCACTAATGACCTAGAAAATTTAATTAATGGTGATTAAAAGATGATGATGATGAATGCCACCAGCTAGACCCAGGCAGAGAGAGAGAGATCTTTATAATTGTTCAGACAATTAAGAAAAGAACACAAAGACAAATGTTAACCAAATAATTTTAAATAATTTCATAGTTTATTAAATTTATAATAATAAATTTTAGGCAAAAAAATTATGAAAGATTATCCAAATTCCTCAAGCACATTCATCAGAGAGTGTATGTGTTTGGAAAGTGAGGGTATTCAGTTATATAGTTAAATCTACAAAGCACATGTGCATTACCTTATTGGCTTATTAATATTACAGTTTATAAAAACATAGCACTATATAAAACAAATGTCTTACATATGTTTAATTTAATAAGAATAACATCATAAATTTTAGAAATTTCACAAGTGTCATTTATTCAGGCATAGTAAAAAGTAATTTAAAGTGATTGATTAACATCTTCATGCTCTCATTTCCAAATACTTAAGATTTGCCCATACATAACCATTTGGGTTGAAAAGATAGATGGATTCATCCTATCTTCTCATAAAGATTTTATCTTGGTATGTGAAAAGTGAGAGTATTCATTTATATAGTTAAATCTACAAAGTGCATGTGCATTAGCTTATTGGCTTATTAATATTACAGTTTATAAAAACATAGCACTATATATACTAAATATCTTATAATAATTTTATATTAAAATTTTCCTCAAACCTAAATCTTTATACATTCTTGGTCTAATACTATTTATATAAACAGCTTCTTTAATCTTTTTTTCTCTCCTAGTGTCTGTAAAATGTAACATTTTAATACAATCTTTATCAAACTTATGTCCTGTCTCTAACATGTGCATGTATATTGGCAAATGCCTGTCATATTTATGTTGTATTAATATCCTATAAATCTCTCCCACATAATTCATTACTTTTTCATTTTTAATTTTACAATCCTTAAATTAATTTTATAAACTCCATTATTGTATTATACTCTGTTTTATCTAAACATTCATACTTATTCTCTAATATTCCTATTCTATTCTTTCCTTTTTTATTAACTATTTTTACTTTCAATACTTCAGCAAACTTTTATTAATTTTGTTTATAATTCTATTTAGCTTCTTCACTATATAATTATTTACTGTTTTTAAACCTACACAAGCTGTTTCTCTTTTAATTATCACTTTATCCCTATCTCTTACTTTATACTTATCTTTCATCTTCTTTTCTCTCTTTTTAATATTGTTATTCACAAACTTTTCTGGGTATTCATACCTCATTAAGTTTTCTTTAATTAACTTTTTTTGCCTAATATATTCACCTTCATCTGAACAATAATTTATTGCCCTATAAATTCTAGAATATATTGTATTTCTCTTATATTTTATGTCTATATTTGAAAACCAATTAGCAATGTTATACATATTATTATTCTTATATATTGATGTTCATATCTTACATTTCCCTTCCTTATAATATTTCTTTAATTCTACATCTAAATATATCATTCTATCATTTTCCTCCTTTTCCACAGTAAATTTAATCCTTCATCTATTTTATTAACTTCTTCAATAAATAAATCTATCTGCCTCTGTGATCTGTTAAATATTAATAAATAATCATCTAGATATCTTCTAATAAATATTCGTGCATTACCACTTCCTAACATTATCTTTTCTAATTTTTCCCTATAAATTGTACTTAAAACCCCAATTAAAGCTCCCTCTATTACCAAACCTTGCTTCTGCTTATAAAATCCTTCTTTATATTTAAATGTTATTTCCTTACAACATATTTCTATAATTTGTTTTAATTTTTCTATAGGTATTTTTTACTTTTACTATTATCTCTTTCATATCTACCAGTTAATATTTTTATTGCTTTTTTACATTAATGTTCATATACATTGATACAACATCCATCTTAGCCAAAGTTAACCTATAATTATTATATTCATCTACTACCTTTCCTATATCATTTATTAAAACCTTATTATTTTTTATAAATGAACTGCTCCCTTTATCTATATATTTTTTCAATACCTTTTTTGCCATCAATTTAGAAACTGTATTAAAATATGATCCTTTTCCATTTATATTATGGTATACCTTCTTTTAATATTTTAGGTGCCCCATAAATTTTAACCACATTACAATCTTTTACTCCTAAAAAATCATATGTGCAATTATCAGTTACATTTTCTTTATATAATTTTCTTATCAAGCCATAAACTCTTTCATTTAATAACTTACTATCATCTTTAATTCATTTCAAATATATTATATTTTAACATAATATTCATCTGTCTATATAATTTCTCTTATTCATCATTTTAATTTATTCCCTTTATTTGATTTTATAATATAATGGTAATCATCTGAAATCCAGGCAAGGCCACTTGATGGCATTGTTTATGTGTCAAAACTCATAAAAATGCCATTTCTGCAGCTGACCTTATGACTAATACAATATTTATATTGTATTACCCATTGCAGGCCACTTTACATGATGTTGCACAAGAATATTATGGCCTGTTTTGTGCTTTGAAACTATTTATGCATATTCGTTTTATTCATAGCTGATTACCGTATTACTTGAGGGTGTTTTAATTGCAAGTCGGTACAACTTTTCAAATCTCCATAATAGAGTAATGTCATTAGTATTTAAATAATGTTGTTAATTATTAATAATTGTCATAAGGTCCCCACCCTTCTCTAAAAAATGGTAATATGTAAAAAAATTGGCAAAGAGTATGGTCAAAAACACTTCGAGAAAGCTCAGCTCTAAGTCACATTTCAGCATGGAAAATATACAAGACCAATAAAATATATGAGAAGAACGCACAACTTTTAAACTTTTTAGAATTGCCGAGTACAGAAAGTGAGGCTGGATCCTTTTTTCAGGCAAATAATATACTCCCAAATATCAGACTGTTTTTATTACAGCACTAAAATAATAAATAAAAATAAGTTCAAATTGTATTTGGATTATCTTTTTTTCTCAGTGGGGTTAAAATGAATTACTATTTTTGTTTACTTTTTGTTAATATAACAAAGTATGACCCCCCCCCCCAATGCAGTTTATTGTAGAAGCCAAAAAAGGTAATTCAAATGAAATATAAATAAAAGTAAAAAGTGAGAAGAACTTGTTGAAAAAAATATTGACTTTTTGTTACAATTATTTATTCGAGGATGGAAGTTTCAAAACAATTTTTCACCCCCTAAAAACACGAAAGTTACTTTTGATTTAATAATAAGACAAACATTTTAGTCAACCCTCCCCCCAAAAAAGGTAGAATAAAGTTGAAACAAGTTCCAAATAATTGTATTAAATATTTTTTCAGCGGGGTTAAAACAAGTGGGGTTAAAATAAATTACTATTTTTGTTTACTTTTCGTTAATAATAATAAAATATGAAACCTCCCAAAAAAGCAGTTTATTGTAGAAGCCAAAAAAAAAGGGTAATTCAAACGAAATATAAAGAAAAGTGGAAAATGTTGTTTTAAAAAAAATATTTACTTTTTGTTACAATTATTTATTTGAGGGTGGGAGTTTCAAAACAATTTTTTACTCCAAAACCACAAAAGTTACTTTTGATTTATTAAGAAAAAAAACAATTTAGTCAACCAAAAAAAAAAGGTAGAACAAAGTCAAAACAAGTCCGAAATAATTGTATTATATTTTTTTGGCAGGGTTAAAACAATTTTTTTTTGTTGTGAAACATTCAAAAGTTTTTAAATCAGAAAAAGAAACACAAAGTTGAATTACCAAAATTTGTTGAATAAAGAAAAATATCAGGTTAAAAAAACAACGAAAATGAATATAAAAATTTGTTTAATAAAAAAGAAATCATGTTATAAATGAAATAAAAATTTGTTTAATCAAAAAAAAATAATGTTATATAAAAAAAAGTTGAGGCCCACTAACATTACATTTGATTGATCTTGTATAGCATCAACACCATCAAGTGGCCATGAACCAGATTTCAGATGATTACCAATATAATTTCTTTATATTTTTCTTTTATTTCTTTTATTTCTCTTACCATTACTATATTTTTCTTATCAACTTTATTATTTCTTTTTTCTATTATTATTATTATTATTGTTGTTGTTGTTGTTGTTGTTGTTGTTGTTGTTATTATTATTATTATTATTATTATTATTATTATTATTATTATTATTATTATTATTATTATTATTATTATTATTATTATTATTATTATTATTATTATTATTACCATTATTACTTCTTATTTTATAAATCATGCTATTTATTTCATTATTAAATACCTCCATCCATACTTTATCATCATTTTTAATAATTTTATTTACTTCCAGAATTTGATAATAATATATGTTATACTTTTCTTCTAAAAATTTTTATGCTATTTTCTCTTTAATTGTTTTCAACTCTATAATGTCATTGTTTTTACTATATCCATTAAGACCAATTATAAATGGAAAGGGATCATATTTTAATAAGGTTTCTAAATGGATGGCGAATAAAGTATTGAAAAAATATATAGATAAAGGGAACAGTTCATATATAAAAAATAATAATGTTTTAATAAATGATATAGGAAAAGTAGTACATGAATATAATTATAGGTTAACTTTGGTTAAGATGGATGTCATATTGATGTATATGAATATTAATGTAAAAAAGCAATAGAAATATTAATTAGTAGATATGAAAGAGATAATAATAAAAGTGTGGAAATACCTATAGAAAAATTAAAACAAATTATAGAAATATATTGTAAGGAAATAACATTTAAATATAATGAAGGTTTTTATAAGCAGAAGCAAGATTTGCTAATAGGGGAAGCTTTAAGTGGGGTTTTAAGTACAATTTATATGGAAGAATTAAAAAAGAAAATGTTAGGAAGTGGTAATGCACCATTATTTATTAGGAGATATGTGGATGATTATTTATTAATATTTAACAGATAACAGAGGCAGATAGATTTATTTATTGAAGAAGTTAATAAAATAGATGAAGGGATTAAATTTACTGTGGAAAAGGAGGAAAATGATTGAATGGTATATTTAGATATAGAATTAATGAAACATTATAAGGAAAGGTAAGATACAAACATCAATATATAAGAATAATAATCTATAATCTTGCTTATTGGTTTTCAAATATAGAGATAAAATATAAAAGAAGTACAATATATTCTACAATTTATAGGGCAATAAATTATTGTTCAGATGAAGTTGAAGGTAAAAGAAAAGAAGGTAAAAGAATAAGTATATTGTTCAGATGAAGAAGGTAAAAGAAAAGAAGGTAAAAGATAAGTATAAAGTAAGAGTTGGATATAAAGAGATAATTAAAAAAGAAACAGTTTATGTAGGTCTAAAGACAGGAAATAATTATATAGTGAAAAAGTTAAATAAAATTATAGACAAAATTAATAAAAAGTTTACTGAAGTATTGAAAGTAAAAATAGTTAATACAAAAGAAAAAAATATAATAGGAATATTAGAGACTAAGTATGAATATTTAGATAAAACAGAATATAATAAAATTAATGGAGTTTATAAAATTAATTGTAAGGATTGTAAAATTAAAAATAAAAAGGTAATGAATTATATGGGAGAGACTAAGAATTCAATTTATAGGAGATTGATACAACATAAATATGATAGGAATTTGCCAATATATATGGACAGATTGGAGACAGAACATGAGTTTGATAAATAGTGTATTGAAATGTTTCATTTTATAGAAAGTAGAGCAAAAGAAAAATTAAAAAAGCTATTTATATAAATAGTATTAGACCAAGAATAAATAAAGATGTAGGTTTGAGGAAAATTTTAATATAAAAGTTATTATAATAAAAGTGTAAGATTAAAATTAAAGTTAAGGTAAAACATTAATTAATAAAAAAAGCAATAGAGGAATCTAAAGTATAGAACCTATAGATTTAAATGTAAACTAAATTGAAAAATGGTTTAACTGTAAAAGAAAATGGAAAGTGGGAAATAAAGAAGATTATTTCTATTTTTCCTTTACTTTATATATATACGCACACACACTATATTATTATTGGTGTACTATGTGGCCCAACCGGTTACAATATATATATAAAGAGTATCTCACTAATAAAAAGAGACCTAAATAGAGATAGAATCATCATACTTCTATAGAGAACCATCTATTGCAACTAATTAACAATAGATATATAAGTTTGTTATTTATGTATTTGCACCTATTATTAAGTATAATAAGTATAATTATAAAGTTATTTAAACGCACATTGATTACATAAGTAATATTCATTAAGGCTGTAACCTCAAGCACATGCATATAAAATGTGATAATAGGGACCTCTACAGGATTTAAACTACAAGTCCTGTAGAGGTCCCTACTATCACATTTTATATGCATGTGCTTGAGGCTACAGCCTTAATGAATATTACATATATAATAAGTATAATACAAAATAATAAATTAATACAAATGATAATTATTAGAGATATTAATATATATTTTAATTAGTTCTTCTTTTTGGGCATTAATACCATTAGATAAAGATACAGTAGGCATAGGTGGGTCTTACAGCACAGCACATTTCTGTCCTCATTACATGATTAAAGTAAATGGTAGCTGTTTTTACCAAATTTGAACATCAGTGATTGGATCCAATTGCATCACTCTGATTAATTTAATTGGTATAGTTGTTGGTTTTTAGCCACAAATATTAGATAGTCTTTCACTGCCTAATGTCATAATTTTTATGACAGATCTTAGTATTGACAACACTGCAACACTTCTTCTTGAGTTAATGCTTGGAGTAAGGTTGACCACATTAGTTGTTTATTTCTGATCTAATTATACTCTACTTTTTAGTAAGCCATAATTTCCAATAACATTATATTTTTCCATTTAATTTACTATAAGAATAGGTAAATTATTTATTTAAAACTTTATTCAGAAGGCAAACTACTTTATATTTTTATATCTACAGTTCAAATTCTTGAGTGCATCAAAACTATTTTTCTTTTTTTCTTTATACAGTATAAGCTACAATCTTATTGTTTTCAATTTTACATAGTACACCTCTTTATAAAATTTTTAAGAACATTATATACAAAAAATCTATGGACCAATTTTTTTTAATTGCCTAAACCAGTATACTTAAAAGATGCTTATTTTATATCTAATGGGTACACATAAGAATTTATACATTTTTGACTGTTACTTTGTAATGTAACTAATCCAAGCTGTTATTAAATTTGTTGAATGAGCCAAATGTAAAAGAAAAACTAATAAAGATGGCCAAAATGTAAACTAAAATAAATGCTGATCACTGAATAACTTGAATATTTTGGGTAATCATTAATATAATAAAAAATATTATAAGTGAGCATGACCAGTTGGCCTGCAAGTACCTTATAGATATGAGCAACCACATATAATAAAGTAAATCATAAACAGTTATTTTCTCCACTTATGCACTAAGTATTTGGACACTCTAAAATATATTACATACATCCAAGTTTTTATAACAATTCTTTATTTTTAGTACAATGCTTACATATCACCCATCTAACAACAGTTTTGATTGCTCCTGCAATCTTCTTCAGAACTATACTATATATATATATATATATATATATATATATATATATATATATATATATATATATATATATATATATATATATATATATATATATATATATATATATATATTGTACTGAGACAAAGTCAGTACATGTATATACCCACACACACAAGCAATGTAAATACTCTATATTTTATTTACTTTCAATTTATGATAAAAATAAATGTAGTTTTCTTTCAATGCTTTATAAAATACACTATAAAATAAAATGTTAATATTTCTGATTAAATAATTTAAGGCTTTCATATAATCTATTATAATAATATTCTCTAAAAATAAAATATAAAAATATCACTAATATGCCATTTTAAATCTCAATAAATGATTTCTACTTGTATATGCCACGGGGGTAATTAAAAAAGGGTTTATTTTAAATTATAACTATAGCGAAAGTTAAAAGCTTATAGAGGTGATTTTGAGATTAAATGCTCGACTTTTAAACTAATGTAAGTTAAATTGTTATCTTAAAACACGCACGCATGTATGTATAAAAGGTGAATAAGTATGAATTTTTTCTATCTGAGATTGCAATGTGAGATTGCATAAACCTAAGATTGCCTCAAGCATATGGATTGAATGAACATTACGTAGGACACGGACCCCAACGACAACTCAGAGAATATTGAACTCTGGGTGGAGATTGGATCCTCAGATAATAACCAACCCATATAAATATGAGTCTTAGTCTTTGTCTTTACACACACACCTCGGTTACAGTTTTTTACATTCTTTGTTTTGTTTTGCTTATGCTTATAGTTTTTTTTTAAATTCCTCCGGAAGCTACAACTAGAACTTTTTTTTTTTGCTATCCGGTTTATCCAATATGACCACTGTGAAATTAATCTTTAGAGCGTCGACCGTCATGATGGGCTAAGAAACCCCTCAGTGATTGATCGATGCTCCGCCGCCAGAACATCTCCACAGCTATGAATGATCAACAACAGTGCCGTCCAAACATCGTACTCCAATCAGTCCAAGGACGTTGTTCCGTTTAACATACAAGAATCGTCCAAACATACTACGCTGAACTTATATAAAATGAATAACCATTTATTATGGAAACAGTATCCAACAGGTTTGAACCCTCCCCAAATTAGAAGCAGCAGAAGACTACGCAAAATCCTAGGTAAACACTTTATTTCTTTTATGCTCACATTCATTCTTTACGTAGACTTTAAAAGGCAATCTCATAAGTAATTAAATTCGACTTTCGTAAATCAAAATATAAAATGATCCATAATCCCTCATATTTGAATCTTAATATTTTAATTTCAACTTTCGTAAATAAAAAAATATCAGATGCTATATAGTTCCTCTTATTTAAATCTTAGGACTTTTCCTGTTATGAACTTTGATCATAATTATTATTTTCTTTCGCAAATAAATTATAACACACATCTAATTTCAATTGTAAAAGAAGGAAATATATTATATCATCCATGTTTATTATGCATAATATGTTCTTTTCTGTGCGAGTGCGAGAATGCGTGTATGTGCGTGCAAATAAAGCTTTACGCTATATCATGTTTGTTTCGGAGCTCTCAAT